>JAJPUD010010330.1:25143-55941 GCA_023553655.1 Myrmecobius fasciatus
CGTGTAGATAAGATTTTTCTTGCACACCAATGATAAGTTTGGAAATATGTATACATATATTCGATTTGCCAATATTTTAACATAATTAACATGTAGTGGATATCCTGCCATCTAGGGGAGGGGTGGGGAGTTGGGGGGAAAATTTGTAACGGAAAGCTATGTAAGGGTTATTGTTGAAGAATTACCCACACATATGTTATGCAAATAAAATAAAAATTAAAAAAAATAATATTCCATAACATTCATATACCTTAACTTATTCAGCCATTTTCCAACTGATGGTCATCCATTCAATTTCCAGTTCTTTGTACTATATAAAAAAGCTACCACAAACATCTTTGTACATATAGTTCTTTTCCCTTTTTTATGATCTCTTTGATATTTCCTTAATTGTTGTTCCATACAGAGGACCATCTCCATTCCTCCTGATCTATATCTGGCCATTGGACCCACATGGCTCCAAAGGAGAAAGTAAGGTCAGTGAGTTTGCACTGAGGGTTAGGGATGGCAAGCAAATCATTCAAAATGATCAGGTGTAGGAAGGGAAGAGTCACTGTGAATCTGACTATTATGGCTTTCCATCTTCTTGACTGTTCTTGGATTACTTGATGTCTAGCAGAAGGGATGGGAAAAAGGAGGGAGAAAAATTTAGAACACAAGGTTTTGCAAGGGTGAATGTTGAAAACTAACTGCATTATTTTGAAAATAAATTTATTAAAAATAATTATTAAAAAAAAGAATTAGGGGAATATGAAAGCACCTACCTTACTCAAATACAATTCACTTGCATGACATGACATGGTTCTCTTTGAGAATGATAAACAATAACAATATCGAGGGTCTGATTTGTTTTATCCCAATGACTTCTGACTCATCTTGGCTTCCTTAAGTATGAGCAATGGGTGATCCTGCCTGAGATAATAACCTGAGAGTTCTCTAGACTTGACACAACAAAACTCCGGGATTTGGCCCCCCAGGGATCTCATGCCTTGAAAAGCCTTAACTTGATTACATTAAGAGTTTTAGGCCCAGTTCTAAGTGGGAGGTTTGGAGAACGCTAAAAGGGAATCAAAGGGTTGCTTGACATCATATGGGCAGTAAGCATCAAAGACAGGATTTGAATCCAGAACCTCTGACTCAAGAATCAGTGATCTTTTCACAAAGATTCCCTTGCCTCATCAAGAGGCAAAATGAAAACATGGTGCATTCAATGTTATCAAAAAAAAGAGATGAGAGATGTAAATGATAAATTTTGTTTCTCTAGGTTAGTTATTAGGGACTTTATTATAATACCTAACAGTTCCCCAGCCTGTTGCCTGATTTGAAACAGTACTATCAAGAGGATGGGGTACCATAATAGTCAGATTCATAGTGACTTTTCCCTTCTTACACTTTTGTGGCCATTCTTAATGATCTGCTTGTCATCCCTCACCCTGAGTGTCTTTTTTTAATTAAGGAAGATCTCTTGGAAGAACCTCATCCATTTCAAAGTTTTTTGCTTCTTTGACTGCTCAGACAAATATTCAGAAGAAAGGCAAATGATAAAAAGTGTGTCCCTTATCTGAGATCCTTAAGAATTTTCCATAGCAAGGGCAACCTAATGTATGACCATGGCAGCAGAGGAAAACATTCTCTTGTGGTTTCATTGATTTAAGGAAATCCTATACAGGGAATATCTTCTGTCACTGTAGAAGGGCAACTGTTCCACAGTTGAGTCTAAGACAAGTGAAAATTATTGGAAATGTCAGAGGGGAATCTTGGACCCAGGTCTTGCTGGCTCTGAGGCTAGCTCTCTATCTAATATGCCATGTTATCTGTATGAATAAAATAAAGCTAAAATCGAGGCAATTATGTGGAGAAGGGGAAATTACTGTCTCCTTAGATATACAGAAAACCATAATAAATAAATGCATAAACAAATGGACAGATAAATGAGTGGATGAATAAATAAATAAGGAGATGGAAAGATGATTAGATAGATAGATAGAGAAAGAGGCATGATTTGTAAACTTTTCTCTTGATCTGAATCATCTAGATAACTATCCACAGACCTGTTTCTATGGAAAACAACTGTTTTATCATTCAATGTTTTAAGTTTGTTTTGTTTCATTTTTACTTGAAAATGCATCTACTTTGAAAATACATCTGGGGATGATGTGTTGTTCTTTTCCCCTAGACAAACTTTGCTATGTCCTGTCAGAAATCTGAGTTATATCAAACCCCTGAGGTTGAATTTTCCCCTATAAATCTGTTTATATATATAATATATGTATATATCATATATATATATATAAAGTTGTTCTTTTCTCCACCTGTGTAACAGTACACAAAGCATTGAAATATGAAAGAATAATAGCAAGATAGTGATTTGTTCCAGGAGCATTTCAATCTGAAACCTATCAAATAAGAGGATGAAATTTTATGTAAAGATAATAATGGTTAGCATTTATTTAGCAGTTTAAGGTTTGTAAAGTACATGTATTATTTCATTTGATCCCTTATCTGTGAAATAGATCCAATTATTATCCCCATGTTGCAGATAAGGAACTATAGTTTAAGTGACTTACTCAGGAGCATTTAACTAGTAAATATCTGACACAGAATCCAAAATCAGGTCTTTCTGACTCCAATTCCAATGTTCTATCCACTAGGGCTTTCAGAAGGCATTTCCTCCTCCTCCTCTTTCTTCTCCTGTTCTTTCTGCTCCTTCTCTTCCTCCTCCTCCTCCTTTTTCTCCTTCTCCTCCACTTCTTATTCTTCCTCCTCCTGCTCTTCTCTTCCTCCTCCTTCACCACCCTTTCTTTTTCTTCTTCCTTTTCCTTGTCTTTTTCCTGCTTTCCTGGTTCTCCTCCTCCTCAAGCTTTTCCTTCTCTTCTTCCCAAATGGCCCTAAAAAGGCAAGATTGACTCACTAGCTTATAAGAATTATTGAGTCTTATTCAATATGATTTTTAATTTTCCTCACCTACCATAGGCACTCTCCCAACCAGGAAACATACCAGCAGATTAGTTCCTCAGAGTATGAATACTTCCAGAGGCAGGATATTCTGTGGGGTTATGCTTTTAACACTATAGTATATGAACTTCTCCTGCTGTATTTTCTATTAAAAATAAGCCAATAGATACAATTAGCTATTTTAAAAAGTGTTTACTAGGGGGGCACACTAAAAACAGTAGTAGTAACACATCCCTTGCCCCCAATAAGTCCGGGATGCACTTTTCCCCTAAAAGTGGGCACAAATTCAGAGTATTGATAGTGAAACACATGTTTATGGAACACATGTAACCATAACAAATCACAACTGGAGTACTTCTGGGTCCCCATATTCCTTCTATATTTCTGTAGAGTGCTTCTCACACAATTGCATCCCAAGTGAGGCATCTCTGTTGGGTGAGTTGCTCAGTTGTTTTCCTGATCTTTTAACATGCAAATGAGGTATTCCAAGCATCTGGTACCTTACAAGATGATAATGAGGTTATATATCCCTTGGAAAATGCCCTCTGCATCCAGAGAGAGAACCATAGAGTTTGAATGTGGATCAAAGCATAGTAGTTTCACATTTTCGTTTATTTGTTTGTTTTTTCTTTCTGCATTTTTCCTTTTGGGCTGAGGTTTATTATACAACATGACAACTTTCATGAGAAAGAAAAAAAACCAAGCAAGCAAACAAACAAACAACATGGAAATATGTTTAAAAGGATTGAACATGTTTAACATATTAAAATAATTTACATCCTTTACAAAGTATGAAATAATTTATTGACATCTTAAAGCAGCTGTCCTTTAAAATGTGAAAATTGTTTTGCATCCTCTCTCCACTTAAACATTTGTTGTATGTGAGTAAGCATATTTATCTCTAATCCCAAATTAATTCTCTAATCACTACAATAACTTGAGGGGGGGAGTATGAGGAGGAGAGATACTGAAACATATCTTCCTTGCATGACTATTAAATTCTCTGGACTTCTCTTCTTTGCTCTTATCACTCTATGCCAAACAAACTAAACTAGCTGTTTCTCAAGCTCAGCACTCTGACTTTTCTCTCTATTCTTTCACATGTGTTATTTACATTTGGATTTGTCTTTCTCCTTCCCTTTATCTCTGAAAATCCTAGTTCAAAGCTTAGCTTAGGTGCTGTTACTAGAATTCTTTCCTACCCAGTTGTTGGTATCCTATGTATCCTCAAGTTATTTTATATTTACTTAAATGTATAGGCACTATATTTCCCTAGTAGCTCTCATATAAGACTGCAAAAACTGAGGGTTTTTTTTTTTCTTTATGTCCACAGTAGGGCACAATATATATATATATACATACATATATATATGTATGTATATATATATATATTTTCATAGAGCAGACACTTAATATTTATTGTTTGAATATGAATTAAATCTTCACAATTCATTAATTGACTTGTATCCCTGGTTAACATCACTATCAAAGTAGCTGATTTTATTATCATGTTACATGGAGTCCCTCCCTCAAATATAATCCTGTCTAAAATCCTACTATGGAGGTTTATTTGGCGGGGAGGGCAATATATTGGCCCATGTTTGTTAAAAAATGTAAGCAATTCTGTTGAAGCTAATCCATTACATTATCCTAAGCAAATAAGTAGGAAATATGAAATAAGGAACAGAGAATAAGTTTAAATTAGAAAGTTTTGTGTTCAGGTGCTGCCATTGACATGTATGGGGTATATAACCCTGAGAAAGCCTCTAAGACTATAAATTTACTATAAAATATCAATGTTTTAGTGTTTAATGAGTTCTCATAATGATTTCTACATAAGAAGATGAATGTATGAAACATATTTGAGGAGTAAACAGGAGGATAGAGAAAGAGATGAAGAGGAGAGATACTCATTATATGGGGTTCTGCTTCAGTAAGATATTGACACTAGGATGAGGAGCAAGGATTTGCCATATGACAGGAACTGGACCTTCAAAAGAGAATACAGGGATTCCCATCAACAACAGGGTGGAACCTGCTCCCTGTTAAGAGTGCTACATTGAAACTCATTCTGCCCGGTTTTTTTTTAAAATAGTATTTTATTTTTCCAAATACATGCAAAGATGGTTTTCAATATTCATCTTTGCAAAACTTTGTGTTCCAAATTTTTCTCCCTCTTTTTCCCTGCCCTCCCTGAGACAGCAAGCAATTCAATACAGATTAAATATGTGCAAATCTTCTAAACATATTTCTATATTTGTCATGTTGCACAAGAAAAATCTGATCAAAAAGGGGGGGGGGAACTTTCATGATAAAGAAAAAAACCAAGCAAACAAACAAACAACAAAAAAGTGAAAATACTATGCTTTGATCCACATTCATTCTCTACAATTCTCTCTCTGGATACAGATGGCATTTTCCATCACAGATCTATTGAAATTTCTGACCAATTTCAAAGCCCAGAATGAAAAGAATGATTCCAATCCATGTGCACACTCATATATTTTCTCTTTTTGGACTAGTCTGATTGTGAAGAGTCCCAGAAGAAAAAAGAAAGTAACTGCATATGCTGAGTAAGTATGAGAGATTTATATAGAGGATGGATAAAACAAAGATTTATTTTAAGTTCTCAGTTCAAGCCCCAGAACCAAGTAGTCAGCAAATATTGTTGAATGGTTTGGTTCAACCTATGTACAATAAAGAGTTACAAAATATTTTCTATACAAATAAAGTCAAATCTAAACAGTTGGAGAAATATTAATTGCTCATGGGTAGGCTGAGCCAAAATGATAAAAATGACAAATCTACATAAATTAATTTACTTAGTCAGTGCAATGCCAAACAGTTGAAGAAGTGTTTTATAGATCTAGGAAAAAATAATGTCAAAATTTCATCTGAAAGAATAAAAGGTCAAGAATATCAAGGGAATCAATGAAAAAAAAGTGAAAGAATGAGGTCTAATAGTACTGGATCTGAAATTATATCATAAAGCAGTAATTCTAAGGTCCTAAGAAATAAAGTGATGGATTGGGGGAAGAGAGTAAGTACACAATATACAGTACCAAATGACCATAGTAATCTGATAAATGCAAAAATTCAAGCTTTTGGGAGAACTCACTACTTGACAAAAATTGCTGGGAAAGGTAGAAAGCAGTTTTGCATAAACTCGATATAGATCAACATGTCACACCATATACCAAAATAAAGTCAAAATGGGTACATGATTTAGACATAAAGAGTGATATCATAAGCAAATTAGGGAAGCATGGAATAGTTTATTTGTCTTATCTATGGATAAGGGAAGAATTTATCACTAAACAAAAGACAGGAAACAATACAGGATATGAAATGGATAATTTGGATGACATTGAATTTAAAAAGCTTTGACAAACAAAACCAATGAAGCTAAAATTTTTAAAAAAGCAGAAAACTGGGAGAAATTTTTACAGCAAGTTTCTTTGATAAAGGTCTCATTTTTTTCAAATAGAGACCTGAGATAAATTTAAAAGAATGTGTCCCACTTCCAAACTGATAATTGATCAAAGGATATGAACAGGTAGTTTTCAAAGGAAGAAGTCAAAGCTAACTGTACTCACATGAAAAATTGCTCTAAATCACTATTGATTAGAAAAATGCAAATTAAAACAACTCTGAAATACTACCACACACCTATAAGATTGGCCATTATAATGGAAAAGGAAAATAATAAATGTTGGAGGGAATGTGGAAAATTGTTGGTGGAATGAAATGATCTAACTATTTTAGAGGGCAATTTGGAAGTATGCCCAAAAGAACTATTTGACCCAACAATATTACTACAAGGTTTATAACCCAAAGACATCAAAGGAAAAGGAAAAGCACCTATGTGTACAAAAAAAATTTAAAGCCACTCTTCTTGAAATGGCAAAAAAAAAAATGGAAATTGACAGTAGGCTCAAAAATTGGGGAATGGCTGAACAAGTTGTGGCATATGAATATAATGGAATAGTATTGTGTTATAAGAAATAATAAGCAGAATGGTTTCAGAAAAACTAGGGAAGACTTGCATAAACTGATACAAAGTGAAGTGAACAAAACTAGGAGAATATTATACATAGTAACAACAATATTGTATGATGATCAATTGTGTTTGATTTAGCTATTCTCAGCAATACAATGATCCAAGATAATTTCAAAGGATTTTTGGTGAAAAATACTACCCTCCTCCAGAAAAAGAACTGATGGAGCCTTAATAAATATCATAAAATATTTTTAACTTTATTTTAAATTTTTTGTTCTGTTTTCTTTTGTAATAAGCTTAATATAAAAATATGTTTTGCATGATTGCATAATTGCTTGCCTTCTCATGGGGTGAAGGAGGGAGAGAAAGAGTTTGGAATTCAAAAATTTAAGAAACAAATATTAAAAAAATATTTTTACATGTAATTGAGAAAAAAATAAAAATTTAAAAAAGAAATGCCAGAGAGAGTTTCACTAAAACCAGGCAGTTTTTCTCATCTTATAATTCTATATTCCTTTCCCACCACTTGGTTTTTCACCTTTTCTTTTTTTGCATAGAGTGAGAAATACTGGCAAGGATGTTAGATGGGACCAAGTATAGGAACTTTGTGCTAATAAGTTCCAAGAAATACCACATGTTTTTAAAAGTGGCTGTGGGATGGAGGTGGAGGGGTTTAGAGGGAAGGGCTTCTCTACTCAGTCTAAGTATGTCACTAAATAAGGTTATATCCTGGTGTGATATCTTAAGAAGAGGAATTAAAAAGAAAAATAAAATTTATAGGGCTAAGAGCCATCTGGGGATAGTCTGGGTTGCACTGAGTACTTTACAAATATTATCTTATTGGATCCTTGTGACAACCCCTCCCTCATGCATGTTAGGTTAGAGTTTTCTTTAAAAGGTTCAAAGAATTTCTTCAGTCCTTGGTTGGCTCAGGAAATTTGGTTGGCTTATATTATTGACATTACTTCCTCATCACCGGAGTACAAAACAGCCACAAGATACTGCAAGGGCTGGTTTTCAGATACTTGTAAAGGAAGATTCTATGGCCTCTTCATTCAGCCAAATTAACTCAATGTTCTCAATGTCCATTCTTATTAATTTTCTCCTGTTATGGTTAAGTAAATCTCTTTTTGTTAACTATTGAATGAGTTAAATCTCTCATTTTGTTGCAATATTGAACCTAATTTTCAATGAGATTATCCTGAGTCAGGCCCAGCATCGAATACAAGGGTTGGTGGTGAAAGGATCATTTTTTTTTAAATTTCCCATATTCCCTCCCTACCAAAAGAGTTGAAAAAAGCCAAGTAAATCAGAAAGGATAACCCAAATTTTTATCAAGAAAGTAAATGATGAGGGATATATTTTGCTATATATACATGCTCATTGAATATCCCATATTGGACTTTTCCCAAGTTTAGAATTTGGCAGAACCTAAAACACTTGTTGCCAGACTCTTAATCCTGTCATAGCTGACTCTGGGTTTCCATAAACATTGTTAATTAATCTTGGTACTTCTGTTTACCCATTAGAACTCATCAAAATTTTGTTCCTTCACCATGACCAATAGGTAGATATTCATAAATATAAAGATTTTCAAAAGACTAACTTTGCCAAGAATGGTCTTGAATTCTATAAGACCTCAGTTTGGCCTAAAACTTTACAAGGTATCTGCACCTGTGCAGTAAGGACTTAGCCCAATATTACCACTTTCTTCCTTTTAAAAATATAGTCAATATTTTTTATTATTTAATAAGTGCTGGTGAATTTTGTCATGTGTGGAATGAGAAATTAGACTGTGCAAAAAGTAGCAATAAAAGAAAAAAAAGGCTTTATTCCTTCCTTATCTCATTTCTTATCATCTGCTTCCCAATCATTTTTCCCTCCTTTTATCCCTTTTCATTATCTTACTCTACTTTTGAAATATCAGCAAATATTTACTGATTTCCTACTATTTTCAAGGCATGGTGAAAAGTAGGAAGCATCAGCCAACAAGGCAAATACATATTTATTAAGTGTCAATTGTGTGCAAGGAACAACTAGGTGGCATAGTACAAAGAGCTGAAATCAGGAAGACCTGAGTTTAAATCTGGCCTTAAATACTTGCCAGCCATATGATCCTCGACAAGTCATTTTACCCTATTTACCTCAGTTTCCTCTATACCTCTATAAAAAAGAGTTGGAAAAAGAAATGACAAACCACTCCAGTAACTTTGCCAATAAAACCTTAAATAGGGTCATTAAGAGTCAAACATGACTAAAATGACTGAACAACAACTGTGTATACCTGTCCTCAGGGGGCTTACATTCTAAATGGAGAGAGAATGCATACACACACACAGGTATATATATATGAACAGGTACATATGAAATATATGTGAGGAAATTTTTTTAGGGAGGTACTACAATCTGGTGGTTGTGAGGGATTGTCATAGGCCCTTAATACATAATACATACATATGTATGTGTATATATATATATATATATATATACAAAAATATATATACATATGTATGTATATGCTTATAGATATATGCCTATATCTAGAAACACACATTTATTATATCAACTTCACATATATCTACATAACTATTGAAAAAGGAATAGTTTAGTCAAGTTCAGCAAGGTTCACTGGAAAGTTGAAAAATGGACACTTCCCCCACCCCCACCTCAACCTTCCATGAGTATCTATTGAAATATAGAAGGGTCACACTCAGCTTCAGTAAAGGAAGTATCCTCACAATGAAATAACAGATTCTTTAGGTACTGAAATAAATACATTTAAGCATAATTTGCAAAACTAGATAAATTAAGCCCTCAGGGAATCTACACGTTTTTAATATACACAAATGCATTTAGTGAATGGATCTCCCCCAAAATGGTTAAGAGACTACCTTAAGAAGTAGTGTTTTAGTTTACTAACGAATGTCATATGTACTGGATTATTTATAAATAATGTTTGGTTTGCAAATGCAATCTCAGAGCTTTAAAAAATAATTCAACAGTTGCCCAGATGCCAGTCAACCAGATTTTTTTTTAAATAAAGGAACTTCAATAAAGCAGGAATAAAAGAATCATTGACCCCAGAACCCTGTGCATATAGACAGCTCAGTTCAGAGACACTGTGGGTATTATAGTATAGGCCCAGAAGAGATAGGGCTGAAAAGGAACTATGAGATTCACTAGGTCAGTGAAACTCAAATAGAAATGGAGGTCATTAAACCATAGGCAAGGATCTCTGTTGGCCACATATTTGACTTGGAAAAATCATACATTCACACTATCTCTATTTGATTTTTAAAATTTTGCTAAATCTTTTACAATCTCTATTTTATCTTATTTTTATTTACTTTGTTCAGTTTTTTCCAATTATATTTTAACCTGGTTCAAGCCTACTGAGGAGTGTTTTCACCAGTGGACCTTGTATTTTTTTTCTCTTCTCTAGTTCATCCCTAGCCCTCAAGGGATGAAGATATCAGGAGATAAAATTATTGACTTATGGCACATTCAGTGTATTTATTACAGAGCTGTCATTCTGACCCAGGTCTTCCAATTCTAAAAACAATGCTTTTTTCTATTACTTCATGCTGCTTTTCTCTGGTTACCAGTTTTGACAAAATCACAATATGGATGGAAAGTATAATGCTGCTGAATGGTTCATTTTCATCCACTTCAAATCTTGATCCATTTAAAGCTGATCAAGATAGATATATCCAAATCCACTGAAATACCTATGGTGATTAATCAATTAATTAATAAATATTTATTAAACACTTCACCATGTGCTAAGTACCATGACTACAAGTACAATGAAAAAATCACTCCTGAAAAAAGAGATTACAATCTAAAGGGAATCAAGATGGGGAACAAGAGGGGAAGGAGATGAACACCAGAATGCCTATTCAAGTCAAAGAGTAGAAGCTTATAGTCCCTTAGCCTTCAATGAGCAAGAATCACCCTGAATATCATTCACTAGGCAAATAAAGAGCTCTGTCAAGGTCAAGTATAGCACATATCATCTACTTCTGCTTCTGTGAAAGAATATTGTAGGAGAGGGAGAGAAGAGAAATACTTGAACTGAACAAAAAGGTAACTGTGAAGTTTAGAAGAGTTTAAACTAGTGAAAAAAAAGTTAGAGTTTGAATTTGAGAGAGAAAACTTTGAAAGAAATGGAAGAAAATTTGAAAGAGAAGAATTTCTATGTTCAGATTCTTTTTTTGACTTCTATTAGAGAAGGTAAAAGAAGAAAGAAAGAATCCAGGAAAATTAATAAGGCTCATGGAGAACAGAGTAGCAAAGCCTTCAAGAAGGGGATTCTAGAAGGAAAAAGAAAAATAATCAGCAAAGGGAGTTGAAAAGAAAAAGCTAGGAGATTTTCCCCTTTTATTTTAAGATAGGAAATTAAATTGATGCAATGGATTATAGGGTGGCAAGTGAGCAAAACAGGTAAGAAAGTGGTATAGGGCAGAAAGATATATAAGATGCAGTTGTTGCAATTGTTGAGGCTAAGTAACATGAACTGACATAAAGGTGGACAAGCCAATAAGAGGTGATGATTGGTTACAAAGGTTTTTGTTTTGTTTTGGTTTGTTTTTAAGAAGAACTTAGTAGGAAGTCATGAATACCCATAAAGACATTAAAAAAACCCTGAACATCTTAACCAATGTGCAAAGGAGAGATGTTGTGGTTTGCATGGAGTGAGCAATAATTATATTTTTGCTATATTTCAGTCACTCTGATCATTGTTTCAAGTGTAAGCCAATCACTCTCTTTCAGAAAAGTGACTTAAGGAAGGCCTAAGTTGCAAACAATCATAAAATGTTCCAAATGAAACAGAAGAGAAGTCTAACCTAAGTAGGACAGAAGAGGATCTAAGGTGGAGAAAATGAAATTTGACTTTTGTTAGCAAACTGACGTGTGTAGTATCTATCACACAGAGAGAAAAGGAGTCAGAAAAAAAACAACTATATATTTAGAACTAAAAAACAAAACCAGATAATGGGGGGAGTTGAATAATCTGAAACGAACCAATTTTTCTCCAAAGAATAGAACAATTGAGATCATGCAAATAAGGGTCAGAAGAAATATCTGAAAGTAGTAGACAAAAAGAAATTTTTTGGTCAGGACGACAGAGGCAGCTATTATAAGGCTTTATAACAGCAATAGAGAGGCTTGTTGTCTTCATAGGATTCTATGATCCAAGACATAATAGAAACCCTCTAAAGACTTGTCAAAATGGATGAATAAAATGTACTTTAGGTAATTCATCTAGGCATAAATGATACCTTCCAAAGGAATTTAAAACAATTGTCAAAGATTACAAAATCTATACACAAATGTCCAAAGATTAATCCATAAACAAGATAAATGGAAACCTGGTTTGAGGACAAAAATTTGACATCATGAACATCATTTGATATGTGGTTGTAAATAGCCCATGTTTAGATATATCTGTGAATTCACAGGATACAGGCATTAGATGAGGTATTTTGTAGAAGTAGAGATGGAAAATTAAGTGAGTTTAGAAGCAGCTGAATCATTGAACTCTAAGAATAGTAATTAATGGTTTGATGCTAACTTGGCAGCAAGTCTCTGTTTCAATCATTTGTTTCAATCATTTCAACTCTTCAGGATCTCATTTGGGATTTTCTTGGCAAAGATACTGGAGTAGTTTACCATTTCCGACTCCAGCTCATTTTACAGTTGAAGAAACTAAGGCAAACAGAATGAAGTAATTTGCCCAATCACTTAATAGTGTCTGAGGCCAGATTTAAGCTGAAGAAGATGAGTTTTCCTAACTCCAGTCCCAGCACTCTATCCCTTGGAGTCCTAACAAGAAGTACTTTTGGTCTTGTGCTGCTTAATATTTTTCTTTTATCAATGATGTAATGATAGTATTAATAAAAGTAGTGCATAACATTTACATAATACTTTGCGATTTGAAGAGTACTTTATAGAATTGTCTCATTTTATCCTCACAATAATCCATGAGATAGATGCTATTATAGTTATTCCCTCTATATCATGATTTTTCTGTTCTGGGGTTTCAGTATATCACAGGTGGGCATAAGAAATTAAATAAGAATTTGGAGGGAGTTTTGCAGAAGCCTCAGACAATACATAGAGGGTAGCAGATGATATAGAAAGAGTTCACAAACTCAGAATGCATAAAATATTTGTCTAGCACTTTATGATAACATATTTTACCTTTTACTACCATAAAAATTCAGTCTTCTCCTCTGATACAAAGAAAGGGCCAAAAAATTTTATACAGATTTTCCAGATTGCAGGGGTACCACATCTCTAACCCTTGTAATGCAGAAGGGATAACTATTATTTTCATATTGAGAAAATTAAGGGAATCAAAGATTTTCTGACTTGCCCAATGTCATACAACTAGTAAATGCATAATACTGGATTTGAACTCAGATCTTCCTTATTTCATTTCTAGTGCTCTAATACTTGTGACATGAGTAAAGGCAGAGGATAGTATGCTGACCAGATGACACTTAGGAGGATTAGCTAACACAATGGATGACAGTCAAGATCCCAAAAAAAGAAAACGAAAAAACAAACAAAAAAACTTTTAATAGGTTAGAGCTTTCAGATAAATCTAATAAAAATGAAAACCAATCAACATAGATTTGAAAGTTTTATACTTGTATTTTTTAAAAAAATCTATTTCATAACTATAGGATGGGGCACAAAAATTATATCAAGGGTAGTCTGAAAAAGAATAGTGATCAGTGGGTTCAAAATGAGTAAGAAGGGTAATTTGATCACCTTGAAAGCTAAAGCAAAATTGAGCCGAATTAAAGTAGAACAGCTTCCTGAAATGAAGAGGACCCACATTGTACTCAGCCCTAATTAGAAAACATTTGAAGAAATTGTATTCTATTTTGAGCACTCCAATTTAAGGATATTAATAAGCTAGTGAAGATCTAGAGAAGTATCTATTTACCAACAGAATGGTAAAGGGCCATGAATCCATAACATTGGAGTTTGGGTTAAAAGAAATAAAGCTGTTTTTCCTGGAGAAGAGCTGATTCAAAAGGGGACATGAGAGCTGTCCTTAAAGATTTATAGGACTGGCATGTCAAAAAGGAATTGGATGTGATAATATAATCCAAATGTGGTAGAACTACAATCCTGAATTCTGAAAAGTATGTTATAAAAATCTTTGCAGATCTTTTCTAGTTTTTTTCTGTTGTCCTCCTTTCATTTTCATCCTGAAATCCTCTGTTCCTGAGTTCCAGATTTCAAAACAATGTACCCACACTAGGTTCTTTCATCTCCTCTACCTCCCTTTTCAGGTCCCCTTTTTGTGTGTTGTATTCCCCCACACACCCACTCCATTTCTTTTATTTGTGTCCCCAGAGCTTAAGCACAGTGCCTGGGATGCTTAATAAGTACTTAATAAATGTGTGTTTCCTTTCTTCCTTCCCAGTTGGATCTTTCACCAAGAATTCTTTAAACTCATTTTACCTTCTACTGACTGTTTCTGTTTTTTGAGGCAATACTGCTCATAAAAATCCATCACCCATCTGTTTCATTTTATAATGAGTTTATATCCTGTTGCCTTTGGCTTCCATCTCTTTCTACTTGGCAGGTAAGTCAAGTATTTTCTGACTAAACTGTTTTTTAGGCACTTTTGGTCTTCTTGTTATAGCAATCCATTTTCTTCCATTAAATTTAATTATAAAATCATTATAATTGATGTTCAATATCATTTCTACTGTTCACTATCCATTTTTCACTATCAGTAATTAGATTGAGTATTTCAGGGTTGAATTGTTTTAGTTGCATGTGATATTTTTTCTATTATTATTGTTTCTTCTAGAAGTTTATTAATTTCAATCTTTGATGTAGCAAAGATCACACACCATAAGTTATAATAATGATAACTATCATTTTTGCAGTTCTTGACAAAGAGCTTTACATATTGTTCCATCTACTCCTTACAACTATCCTATGAAGTACGTATTATTATCTCTATTTTACATATGAGGAAGCTGAAACTAAGAGCTTAAATTATTTGCCCAGAGCCATGTAGTTAGTCCTGAGACAGGATTTGAACTGAATAAGGTCTTCCTGATTCCAGGTCTAATACTATATCCATTAAATTACCTAGCTGCCTCTACTTTAGTTACTTCATAGATAAATATATGGCATTGGTTTAAAAACCATAGTATGTATATAATAGTTCTGCAATAGTTGCAATTTTCATAGATGCCATCTGACTCTGTACATGTTGGAGAACATAACTTATCTACATTCATATATATATATATATATATATATATAGTAAAGTTTTCATTCTTTTCTCATTAGGAAATAGATATCTGAAGTTCCCTACTAATGCCCTGCAATTATTCCTTTAGCTAATATTACCTGTTTGATGATTAAATTTATTTAAAGGGACAGAAGGTTAGGCAGATCATAGTGCAAGTATATTCCTTTCCTTCCTAAAGAGAATAGATATTCCTTTTAATTTAGGTATCTGTCTGGGACACTAGAAGATAACTGAATTCTCTCTCACATCTGGATATCTTTATATTGATTAAAATTGCAACTCAAATCCCCAGTTTCACAAAGGTATGAGACTCCTATTTATATCCTGATCATGGCTTCTGCATTGCAGTTTCTGGAGAAACAGGAAAGTAAATGGAAAAGGGACATAAATAATTGAATTTCATTGACTTAAGCAACCTTGACCTTAGTGTACCATATGTCTACTAAAAATAATGCATATGTTGTTCAACCATGGGAAAGGATAATGAGGTTAAACAAGACCTTTCTTCTCCTGAGCCTCCTCACTCATCAGGGTTACACGAGTCTCTGCAAGTCATATTGAAACACTTACAGGCATGTAAGGGGAAGACTCCATGAAGTGCACAGACCTGGCAAGCTCTGGAGATCAAGGTGTTTCTAGAATAGGAACTGAAATGCCAGGCCAAATGTTGTGAAACAATTTTTTTTAAACTGCCAGTTTAGGACCCTGACACAGTCCTACAATGTAGTTAATAGAGTCTGAATCTCTCATCATGTGTCCTGGACAAGACCTGGCTCTGTATTTAGAAGTGTGATCAATGTGGTCCCATTGTTTGCCAAATTTCTCAGGAGCCTGTTTTGTCAGAGAGAAGATAGAAACATTACTAGTTCATTTTTCTTTTCTTTTCTGTGTTCAAGTCTCTCAAGTCCATACTCCACCATTTGCCAAATCAAGATTCCTAATGTCTGTCTGACAGTGTCACTCTTCTGCTCATAAAGCTTCAATTGCTCCCAATTGCCATCAAGATTCCGTACAAAGTTGTCCTTTTGACATTTAAAGTATTTCATATCCAGAAGACTACGGAGGAAATAGTGAGGCTGGTGACTTTGCTAAGCCCACCCTCACTTAAATGTAATTCACTTGCATGTCATGGTATCTTGCACCTGATATCATGATCTTTAAGAACAAAGGACAGGGCAGCTAGGTGGTGCAGTGGATAGAGCACCAGCCCTGAAGTTAGGAAGACCTGAGTTCAAATCTGACTTCAGACACTTAACATTCCCTAGCTGTGACCCTGATCAAGTCACTTAACCCCAATTGCCTCAGCAAAAAATAAATAAATAAAATAAAGAACAAAGGACAAACAACAAAACCCTTCACAATCTATGCTTCCTGAATGATTTCACATTGCTTCCCCCCAATCACATATATTAAGGGCAAATTGGCCTAATCCAGGTTTCTTTTATGAGGCAATACAATTTATTCCTCTATGCTTAGTTTGCATTTGCCTCCTACAAAAGACTTTTCCTGATTCCCAAGAGTCTGTTATTATCATTTCTTCCCAATATGATCTACCCCATCTCCCAAAATTATTTGCATTTATTTTGTATGCTTAAAGTATATTATTTTATGTTTATCTGGATACATGTTATTTCCCCAACTAGAATGTAAATTCTTTGAGGTCAGGAGTGACTAAAAAATAAAATATGTAGGCTACTTCTTCACATACAATGATTATATTCATTTCTTATGGGTTCTTGATGGAAAAATGGAAGAAGAAAAGTATGCTAATGATTAATTAGTATATTTATTATGAGAGGACAATGGAGGAACAAATTAAAAGAATAAAAACTCAAAGAAACAGCTTGTGGTAGTAAGAAGAACAGTGCAAGAGAGGGGAGAAGATCTATATACAAATTCAATTTCTGCTATTTACAGCCTCTGCGATGTGGCCAATCCATCTAACCATAAAATAAATGAAGCAACACATATTCTACCTGCTGGATAGTGTTCATGAGTGTAGATCAAATGAAACAATAAACATGACATTTCTTTGTAAATTATAAGGTGCTATAGAAATTTAAAGCATTATTACTATCAAGGTCCCTAAGTCAAACTCAAATCCATAAGACAAGATCAGAGAGAATAAATGAGAAAATTCATTAATGTTCATTAAGACTTCTTTAAATTTAATTTTATAATTAGGATGGTGGACAAAACTGCGATGTTCTAAAAAGGAATATGAAAACTTTCCCTCCAAACTTCAAAAGCAAGGAACAAAACAATAATACTGTACTTCAGAGAAATAAATAAATACTTATAACTAAGGAAAATATTAATAGAAGGTCTTGGAAGAAACAAAGGAGAAGGAAATGAAGTTAAAATAAAAGAGCAGACCAAAGATATTTGCATAAAAAGTACTATGTGCTGGGTATGAAAGAAGGCAGATCAGAATAAAAGTGGATCATAAATGGGCCTACTGGAACAGGTAAGCTGAGTGAAAGAAGATGCAGGGAAGTAGGTGGAAAAAAAAAACAAATTACGATAGTCTGAGGAAACGTGAGAGTAAAGAGAAACAAGCAAGAGACAAAGGAGGGAGAGAGAAAGACAGAGACAGACAGAAACAGACAGAGACAGAGGCAGAGAAAGAGAGACAGACAGACAGACAGACAGAGAGAAGGAGAGGGAGAGACAGAGAGAGATAGAGACAGAGGGAGGAAGAGGGGGGAAATGAATGTCATTGATTGTACTTCAACAAGAGTTCTTAGGATAATAGAACATCAGAGTTTAATTGGTTTATGATTGTCTGAAAAACTTTCAACTTTAAGGGGCCGTACATTTTCTTATAACTGAATTTTTCTGTTCTAGATGCGGTCTGACCTTCTCTTCTTTGTCTGGATTCTTTTCCATGATTGGCTCCCTCCTGCTTATGACATCAAAGGTGAAAATCACTTCTCTATAAATCCTCTTCTGTTTCAGAGAATCATCTTGGTGGGAAGGACTCAGACATACTTACACCAAACTAGGCTGGATCATTGATTTCCTTTCTTCCCTAGGCTATAACCTTAAGGATCCAAGCTATCCTGATCCCTTTGTATTACTAGTAACTAATCCAGATGTGGTTTTATTCTCTTCCAGTATCTCCTCATTCCCTGAAATATATTAAGCCACAAGCTTTCCTTTGAGACTTAAAATACACCCATAATAAAGTGCTGTTGTTTTGCATTAGTGACTGGACTAATTCTTATGTGAAGAACCCTTTAATATCATTAATGGACTGACATGGTCTAAAACATAATGATTCTTCTGTACTGTTCCCCCAGAGTGGTTATTCAGACTTTGTTTGGAGAGCTCAAGTAAGGAATGACTTTCTACCTCCAAAAGACCGTGCCGCTTCTATGATGGGATCTTTAATAAGACAACAATTTTAAGAAATGATCATTCACAAATGAAATAAGATTATTTATTTTGATTAAAGTGTATTATTCCTTCAGATAAGACTAATGATGTATTGACAGCTATCTCAAAATAAGAATATTCACTGGTGGTTTTTTAAAAATAAAAGCTTTGGAAAATGTAACATATTCTAAGAAAAAATAATGGCTCTGATGAAATTATTACTCAAAGGATTAAAGTAAATGAGTATGGTAAATGTCTAGTATTTTTCCATAAAATTTAAAATCTTATTATCTGAGAGGGATCTGATTAAACTCATTCTTAGTAACTTTTGTTTAAGGTATATTCTAGGACTAACTGTTCTCATTTTAAATGAAGTTTTGATTAGATGACAAATTGTTTCAAATTAAAATGTCATTCACAAAACCATTTTTTTAAAAAACTATGAGACTATTTGATACTGAAGAGGTCTACTTTGGGCCAAACATCTTTCTAGTGTAAGGAAACATTTGATTAAAACTTAGTACTGTGTATCTATTTTAAGTGTTCAAAGTTAGCATAACACTGTCCATGCCAAATAATACATTCATGGAATGGAATTCTAACTGAACTTTCATCACAGTTACATTCCTTTGCCACTAGTGTGATTTTTCAAATGAAATTTCCCGCTCTTCTTTTAGACAATTCATGGGGTTCACTGTTTTCAACTTTAATGGCATTTTTCATGGGAATAAAAGCAATTACACTCAGAAATTAGAGTAGGTCTGTGACAGGACAATAAATCAGGGGACATAAATTTAAAAATTTTATATTAATGAACATATTCTTGGTCCTAGAAACTGTTGATCTCCTGACATATCTATTTCCCTTGTATTAAGTCAAATAACATTTGTTACACTGAATACCTAGGCAATTGAGGACAATGAGACACGTTGCTTTTGCATTGTGGAGAAATTACAATTTCCAAGCCTTGTCTCAGCCACACAAATATCTTACCCTCTCTCTGAATGTAGCTATATTTAATGTAGCCTGTGAAAACTCTGATGATCCTTATTCCACCACCAATCTCACAGATGAGTTGAATATTTAGAGTTTAGCTACGATAGTCTCTTACCATCCAAAACACACACACACACACACACACACACACACACACACACACACACACACACACTTCAGGGTTTTGAGAGAACTTCTGAGGAGTCAGCTTTATTCTCTAATGCCATTGGCTCAAAGATGTATAGAAGTGCTTCCTCTCAAGATTAGCAATTAGGAATCATTTTTTAGCAAATTGGGCTTGTGTAGCTTTTAGAAATGGGTATTTCCTAACATGGTATAATAATTAATTGGTACAAAAAAATCACTCAAACATCTATGTCTGTGCTCCCATAAGTACACACAGAATCCAGGGGAAAGTGGGCTCTGGTTTAGAGAGCACAAATGGAAAAGGTTCAGTTCCTAGCTCTTGGTTCTTGTAAATTCTTTTCTCTCATTCATGTGGTAATCAAGAAATTTCTATTAATCATAATCTGTCCAATTTGTATTTGACTCCCAGTGCAGACATTGACACCAGCTATTTCAGGGATAGGGCATGTAGGACATTGAGGGGGAAAAGGTAAATCCAAAGCCTTCAGAGACTTCAAAAGACAAGAAGACCTTCTCTCATCAAAGGATATGGGAGAAGTAGACCTGACCAAAGTTAATGATTCTCCTTTCCCTCAAGTTATTTCTCCTTGGAATTGTGGTGGAAAACCAAACTTGTTCCAATTCCTGGAAGTTCCTACCATTCAACCTAAATTTTTATACAGGACCCAGAAGATGTAACAAAATTTTCCAGCCAGTTCAAACAGATCTTACTTGGTATTAATTTCATTTATTTATTTATTTTGGTCATTAAATAGCTTTCAAAGACTTTTTGGTCATTATTGAAATTGAGTGGGAATCTTATTATCTACTTCAAATGGAAGTGGGAATGAATTATCCCATCCTTATATCAGGTTTTAAATTCTAATCCCCAATTAACTATATTGAGAATGCAAACATATTCTTGGATCCAAAAGCACCTTCCTCTCCTAAATCTTCTTTTCTCTAAGACTCAATGGTTCTACTTTGCTTTATGTTATGAAATAAGTTATTCCCTTGACATTTGCAATATAAATAGTAGTATATATATAGTACATATATAGTAATGCCTGTCAATCCAATAAATATTTATTCAACAATTACTTGTAATTCATTATCCTAAATACTGGTCCTTAAATGAATATATTATCTCATTAATGAGGAAAATTTTGCAGATGTTTTCTCATTTAACCAGCCTTTTTTCCAACTTCTCCCAAATCCTCTGTAAATGGAAGAAGATGAGCTAGCCAAGGAAAAAGAGGTAGATCATAGAGTAAGAACATAAGGATATGGTGCTATTAGAATCACTGGAGTAGAAACTATAAAAAAAAAGGTGGAAGCAGTGGAGTCATATATCATTGAAAAACCTTTCAGTAGTATTATATTTTCACCAAAATGATGGTGTCCTTAAAGGTAACCCTGTGGAATAGTTATTGAGGTTTGGAGAAGGCTATGATTTTACATTATTACCAACTTATCTATCACACTGTCAACAATCCAGAGGAGAAATATTGAGTTTCCCAAGAGACTATCCATAAAACTGCCTTCAATAAAATTTTTGTTGAATTGAAATGAATCAAATTGGTGAATAGGTAGTAGGAACATAGGCAACATATTGGCAAAGGGCACAAGTCACACCTGCTATATAACTTAGCAACCAGCAGAATTGTCAGGGCTAAGAGAAAGGGAGACTGCATACACAGATAGACTCCTCAACTCTATCCCTAGATCTAGAGTGCTGTTGCCTTATATTATAACTCTCATAGTATCATAAATCTTGAACTGGAAACTACCTAAGAAGACATCTAATCCATTGATCTTATTTTACAGATAGAAAAACTGAGGAGATAAAATGACTAGCACAAAGTCTTATAGATAGAAAATGTCAGTCAAGATTTGAACCAGGACCACCACTTCCAGTGACAGTTATTTCCCCCCTATACCAAACTAGTTCTCTTGTACAAGCCAATTCTAAGTCAAGATACAAAATAATGATAATTATGATAAGTGACATTTATATAGTGTTTTAAAGTTTGCAAAGCACTTTACAAATTTGATCCCCAAAAACAACTAAGAGAGATAGTGCAATTATTATTTTCACTTTACAGATGAGGAAACTGAGAAAAACTGAGATTGTCACTTACTCAAAGTAACACAGATAGTAAAAACCTAAGGCTAGATTTGAATTCAGGTCTTCCTGGTTCTATACCAGCAATTTTATCCACAGTGTCATTCTGCTGCCTATCCATCAAAAGATGCTCATTGTCAGTGGTAACTCAGGCCCTTCATTCTGGTATATCAGAGTAAGTTTTGCAGGCATAAGTATAACATATCAGATAGTCATAATTTACTCTGGACTTGGGAAATGTCTTCCCACACATCACACATTTATCTCAGAATTTCGTTTTCATTTATTAGTGTATGAGTCTTTATTTCTTCCATGCCCCTAGGATAAGTCCTAGAATACTATCTATTTTGTGAACTAATGAAGGATAGATTTTTCTAGTAGAAACCTGCTGTCTGTGTTCATCTATAGACCAGCCAGAACAGGACCAAAATGCTATAAAAGAAAGATAAATTTAAGACTACAGGAATATGAAGGGCAATAATAAAAACCTGGCTACAAAATCCATTGCTCTGTAAGAATTAAGACTTTATCTTGTGCAGTAAGATAACTGTATAGATACGTATACATGTATTGTATTTGTCATATAATTTATCCTATTTAGCATGTATTAGATTACCTGTCATCTAGGGGTGGGGGGTGGGGGGAAGGAGGGGAAAAGCTTGGGAAAAAAAGTTTTTGCAAAGGTCAATGTTGAAAGGTCACTCATATGTTTTGTAAATAAAAAACTTTATGTAAAAAAAAAACAAAAAAACAATTAATTGGAAAAAAAAGAATTAAGACTTTATTTCTCAAGCCTCCCCTTAGCTTATGCTTTGAAGATTTCATACAAGTGAAGTGAGCAGTCTACTGACAGTCACTAATGCCAAGGAATTCTCTTGCTTTTGTCTACATGTTCTGTTGAAAGGAAAAAAGCTTCGGAATAGTGAACTTCAGCTGTATTCCATGTCAGATGAATCTGGGGATTCTCTTATCAAGTGATTTCAACAGTGATTTGACACTTTAGTAACTCCTTTGAGATGACACAAACCGTGCCCAAACCAGAATTCTAGATGCATAAGATTGTATAATTCCCTAGAATTTCTATTGGTAGAAGCAACAAATTAGTGGATTAAACCCAACTTTCTTCATTTGGAAGAGACGTTTTAGCTTCTGACACTACCAATGAAATTCCCAGGGAGTCACATAAATTTATATTTAGGATGAAATGAATGGAATCCTAAGACTACCCTGATTTTGTGAGTCACTCTGGGTCAAATTAATTCAACAACATCTCCTTGTGTTGTAGTCAATCTCCCTTTCCCCAAGAATATTCCCTTTGGCTTCCTCATAATAACAATGGTTGATATATTGGTTATAGTGCTGAATTTGTATTCAGGAAAACCTAAACTAGGATCCTACTTGGTCTTGATTTTAGCCATTGCTAAGAAATTAATTAGCCTCTTTGATCCCATTTCTGCATCTGAAATATAGGTTTAATAATAGTATCCACTTTACAAGCTTATCATGACAGTCAGATCAGATAATCTATACAAAGTAATTGACAAACCTAAAAGTATTATAACTGATACTAAAAGGCAGCTGAGTGTTCTGATAAATAGAATGCTGGGTTCAAATTCTGTCTCTGACAATTGTTATGGGCTTCCATTTCATCATCTGTGAAGTGGAAATGATAGCCCTACTTCTCAGGATTGTCATGAAGATCAAATTAAGTTTTTTTCATATCCATACATATATATGTACATAGCATGCTTTATAAATCTTAAGATTCAATATAAATATTATTGTTATTGCATGTAACAAAAGGACTGGTAAATGAGGGCTCAGTCCTTAGATCATGTGTGGATTTCCTTTTCCTAGTGGGTTTTACAGAACATATGTAATTTTCTTTGTCTGCTGATAATTTAATATGTGAAACTTTAGAATCTGATTTTAGAGATAATGACTCAGTGTTAATACTGATGATGAAAAGTCTTCTGGTTGGCTTTGGATGCCATAGAAATTCACAGTTTTTTCTGGCTTCCTATTTCCTATCCTATTATTTGGCCATTCTTACCTATTGTATATGAGCTTATGACAAGAGGCATGAACTCTGACAATGAACTCAGGGCAGAGACTTGGACACCTTCTCCAAACTACTTTCACCTCCAAGAAACCCCTTCCATTACCAAAATAAGGACCTTATATGCCTTGAATGAGGCTCATACTCTCTGCCATGATGCTACCTGTATCAGTTAAGTCTCACTTCCACTCCTGTCTCAAGCACAGCACTGATGTTCTTTCTTTTGTGGCTACTCTGCCGGGGCCACTGGCCCTTGCCCAAACCAGTTTTAAAGAACTGGATAGTCCAGATAGGCTCTTCTTGTCTTGTAGATATCTCACCAATAACCTAGATGATCAATGAACAAGAGTGACCTTTTCAAGTTATTTGTTGTTCAGTCATTATTCAGTTGTTCCTGACTCTTTGTGACCCCACTTGGGGTTTTCCTGGCAAAGTTATGGGGGGTTGCCATTTCCTTCTCATTTTACAGATGAGGAAACTGAGGTAAACAAGATTAAGTGACTTGTCCAAGGTCAAACAGCCAGTGTCTTATACAGGATTTGAACTCAGGAAGAAGAATCTTTTTGATTTTAGGCCCTGCACTCTATCGATTATGCAATCTATTTTTCCAAACCAAATAGATGCACCCCAACACACATATACAAATACATATATATGCATGTATATATATATATATATATATATATAAACACATATACATATATATGTATATATATTTTCCAGCCACTGTCTTAGTACTTCCAGAATGTCCAATAATATAGATGTTCATATTTTATCAAAAACAGCCAGCAGTGGTAACCTTCCTGGAGCTATGGGGGCTTAGGGTCACCATGAAGCTATGTATGGTTTCCACAGATCACATGAGAAATCCTAAAGAGTCAGTCTTGCCTATATGATAGGGACTCAGTTAGTACTAGGATCTCCCCATCCTTGGCAAAGGGTACCAAGACCAGCAGAAGGGATTAGCAACTCAGAGGTACATCTACTTGTCTTGAGCTGGCTAGATAGAGGAAGCATATGCATTTATAAAATTGAGAGTACCTAGTAATTACATTGCAATGAAATAAACATTCAAGTAAGGGACATTATTCTAAAACATAAAGAAAAGACAAAACAGTTAATTTTCAATAGAAGGAAGGGCCTTGATGAGGAACCTAATGTGATAGGAAGCCATTCCCCTTACCCAAAGGCAAAGAGTCATAAAAACAGGTAGTCAGAATGGAAGATATGGCCACAGACAATGTGGTGTTGTAATTGGAGGGGCTGAGAAACCATAATCTTATTTTATGCTCTTGAGCTATCTTTAAAAAAATGCTTAGGAGTTCTCCCTAGTACAACCAAGAAAAATAGCAATATTCCTATAGAAGCAACACTTAGATATCCATTAAATATAAGAACGTATGAGACATGATTTTAAAAGGAGCTAATTACTTCCCGTAATGCCACTCATATGATTGTTCAATCAAGTGATTATTTGGAACCTATCCATGTATGGCTGTATTTGCTAAGTGAGAGACTAATAGGGCCTTGACAGAATATTTACCAAAAGAAAATTTAATAAATTAATCTTAATCTCTAGGTAGGCCACGCTGGATTTTTTTGTTTGTTTGTTTGATTGATTGTTTTGGTGGGGGGGAGGTGATGGTTGGGTTCCAAAAACAAAGTAGTGGGAATTGGACCATGGAAAAAGTCAATGTAATATAATAATAGAAATATGTAACATAAAAATAATGTAATATAAAATATTATTATGACCATATATAATATTCAACATAACATAATAATAGTTATATAAAATTATTAATAATATAATATCTTAGAACAGGAATTAGCTTTGGGGTCAAAAGAATTTGGTTCAAGGCCCAGACTTGTATTAAATTGTTTTATGATTGTGGACAAGTCACTTAACCTAAATAAATCTTAGTTTTCTCACTCATTAAATGGGAGAAATGATTCTTATAGAAGTAGAGTGGCATAGTGTATAAACAACTAGTTTCTGATATATACTTACTCTTTGACACTGGACAAATCACTTATTTTTTAATATCTCAGGAAGTTCTCTTAAACTTTAAGTTGCAAAATACTTGATGATCTATGTCAGTAAAGGGCACATTTCCTAATGGGGAATTTCCTAAACCATGAAATCTTAAGTCTGGATCAAGAAAATAATAATAACTATAACAATGACCACCACAACAATACACACTACTTATCTCACAAATGGGAAAAGTGCTTTGTGCACTTTGTAAGATATTAATATCACTATTATTTCCATTATTGGAAATTAAATAATGTTAACTACACAGAATGAATATCACTTACTACAATTATGATCTCCAGATATCTAAGTAACACAATATTCAACCTCCAGGAATTTAAATTTAATGCCTAAGGGATAAGGGTTGATAACATTCCACATCTGATACAAACATTGCATTATATATGAAATATATACTTATGAAATTCTCAAAAGGTTTTCCCTTGGCCCTTTTTGTCAGGTCCTGCAATTGGATATTTCATTATTTATGTTATTTGGATTGATCAAAGCTCTAGTCATATTGGTTCTGATCAACATTTTATTAATAAAGTGCCAGTGGATCTCCTGGATATGCTTATAGTCTCTCACTTATACATTCTAATTTTTTCCACAAAAACTCCAGGAGTACATTTTTTTAAAGTATGGGATCTACTTCAAGAGTTACTGGAAAATGGATTATTCTGAAAATGTGAGAAGTAACTCCCAATTCCAATAATCACAATTTATGTTTTTAGGATTTATTCTGGGTCTCAAAGGACTCTAGACAGATCCAACATGTGTTAGTACTATTCAGCAGTCAGTTTTACTACAACAGCTAAAGAAGGTATGACAAAATTTTACTTCCATTTTATACTAGAGAATTCACTCTTGGTGAAACCATTGACCTGTCTCCTGAAGAAAGGAATAATATAATAATAATTATAATAATAAAGCTAAAGAAAGAAAAAACATTCATTCTAGTAAGCAAGCCAGTATAGGTGAAGCCGAATGGCATCCTGAGGAGAGATAGAAGTAATTATGTACCAGGTGGGTCAGACCTCCTCTGGCTTCCCAGCTCAGGCCTCTGAACCCAAGAGCTCTAGTAATAACAGTGACCTCCAGATCACCAACTCTGCTTCCAGCTCCTTATGCCATTGGCAAAGTGGACAATGCTTGCAGAAACTTAACCTGTTTGTTGTCTCTCCAGATGCTGCAGATTGACTTCTCAGTAGTCACAGCTAGTGAAGCCCCATAAAGTTCTCAGCACCATCATATGGTTCCCTTTAGAAATGGATATGGTTTTGTTAATGGAATTTACATGAAAAAAAAAAATAAGGATTCTTGATCACTGTTTTTAGCTACATCCAAATGATCATGGAACCTTTCCAAATGACTTATAATATATTATTATTAGAATGTGAATTCTGAGGGAAGCAATTATCTAGCTTTTCTATTTATATCCTCAATTAGCACAGTGCTTGACACGAGTGTTTAATAAAAGCATCTTCATTTCATTCATTCATTCTAGGCAGAGAAACAAACAATTGCTTTGGCATTTCATGAGTATGATCTTATTTGGTGTGTGTGTGTGTGTGTGTGTGTGTGTGTGTGTGTATTTATATTGAATCAACCCCAATAGTCTCAGGAAAATATTCCCAAATTCCCAGGGTCAAGAATATTATGGATTTTTTGGAGGGGGCAAGGGTCATAATATTAAAAGTCATTGGCACTAAAGAGAAAAATCAAATTATGAAGAGAGAGCTAAGTGGTGATATTAGAAAGATGGTAACATCACCTTCTTGAGAGGCTGCAGGGAGTGGTGAATAGAGGAAAGACCTGAGTTCAAATAGTGCTTCAGACACTGACTACCTATTTGCTTTAACCTCTCTATTCCTCATCTATAAAATTCATAGGTTTTTAACTGACAGATTCTCAGGACTCTTCTTCCTCCAAGACTATGTGGATTTCCAGTAACAATGTTTATTAATCACTAGCACTTGACCTGTCTGTGGGAAAGATGAATTTTAGGGAAATGCCATATATACCAGACACTAATTTTTTCCCATTTGACTTGAAAATCATTCATTTTCCAGAGGTAATATATTATGTATGCACATATATACATGCATAATATTATATATGTGAATATTTATATATATGTATGTATAATATATTATAATATATGATATAAAAATAATGTAACAACATAGAATGATGAAATGTACCAACCATATAAAATGAATTAAATGTATTACATTAAACCCATTGGATCCTGGATCCTGACAAAAAGGACCAAGGGGAAACCTTTTGAACATTTCAGAAGTATGCATAAAAAGGGGATTGTTTTTCTTCAAGGGAAACAAGGATACAAATCTGTTAATGGTGGATGATACTTGCAATGACAAGTCTCCTCATTTATTTTTGCCTCATCTTTTTTACCTTTTTGGTTTATTTTCTAAGGCAATTGGGGTTAAGAGCTTTGCTCAGGATCACACAGATGGTAAGTGTTTGAGAATGGTTTTGAACTCAGGTTCTCCTGACTTCGGGGCCAGTGCTCTCTTCACTGTGCCATCTAGCTGCCTCTCATGTGTTTTTGTTAAAATGTCATGTAAGTTCCTCATCTGCTCCGGTAAGAGTGCAAGTTGCTTGAACACAGCAGTTGGTTGTTACATCATCTGGGCATCTTTAGCCTCCGGGATGGTACCTTGTACATAGTCGATGCTTCTTAACTGCATGCTGAATCGAGTTGCTTAGCAAGTGTCTAATGATGGCAAAGAATGTTCAGGGTTGGTCAGGATGTCTTATTGGCCAACCCCCTGGGCTTATGATCTGTTGGAATTGTCGCAGAACCTTCACATGGGTAGGTACATTCAGGAGTACCATGCTGCTAAGGTATCAAGAGACCATGAAGAAGGAAACATAGGACATTAATAAAGTCAATTGGACCATTACACTGGGCATGACTGTAGTCATCATCATCATTTCCAACTTCATCCTGCTCTGGGAGGTTGACCCAATGGTTCTTTCTTTGTAAGTAGAAATCTTCATTCCTTTAAATCACTTTCCCAACTGCTTTCCCAACTGATTGTTTGAAGGGTAATACTTATTACAATCTCTTTTCTTCATCATCCAAACACCTGCCTAGTGCAATACTTATGGTCCATTAATGTCATGTGACATGGTAAAAGGTAAGATAAGAGGGGCTGATCTTAGAATCAGGATAGCCTAAGTTCATGGCATATCCTGGCTAATGACAGTGGGAAAGACCCTTAATCTTTTAGTGCTCCCACATCACCCTATAAAGCTATACATTGCTTGTATCTTTCTGTCTCTGTCTGTCTCTATCCTTCTCCCTTCCATCCATCCTTCCTTCCTTCCTTGTTTCATTTCTTCCTCCTTTCCTCCTTCCTTCCCTCTTTCTCTTCCTTCCCTCTTTTCCTTCCTTCCTTCCTTCCTTCCTTCCTTCCTTCCTTCCTTCCTTCCTTCCTTCCTTCCTTCCTTCCTTCCTTCCTTCCTTCCTCCCTCCCTCCCTTCCTTTCTCCCTTCTTCCTTTCCTTTCCTCCTTTTCTTCTTTAGGGCACAGTTTTCTAATTTGTGAAATAAAAACACTGAACCAGAGAACCTCTAAGGTCAATATCTTCTACCTCTAAAGCTAAAGCAAAAAAAGATTATATTTTTTAATCTTAGCATATCCTCAAAATAATTAAAATGAATTCTCTCAGAGAGATTAATTCACTAGAGTGAGATCAGTGTTAATAGTTTTGTAATTTGGGGACCTAGGTTCCTATGGAAGATGTATACTTTTTTTTTACCCCACTTAACCTCAGGCAACTTCAGTTCCTTGATTGGGAATGACAGCTGCCCCCAAATTGTAGCTAGGTTATGTTGAGATTTTTTTTTAGAAATGTCTAAGAGAATAGAAAGGCTCATTCAGTTCCAGTTCATCAAGTTCCTAACATGCAATTAAACATCTGTAATTAAATCTCAATTTACTCAGTGGACCAGAACTGCTCATTCAAATTCAGTCTTCAGGGTAAATAAATAATAAGCTTTTTAGAAAACTGCATTCATTAATGCTGATAATAAGGAATTTAACAAAAACAATAAAAAATAAATGTGTTTAAGGGATCTGATGGCATTTAAGGTCTAGACAGGCTTAACTGGACTCAAATTAATAAGCACCTGCAAAAATAAAATAAACATACGAAAGAATTAATGTGCATTTGTTTCAGCTCTGGAAGAGAGTAGCAATTCATGTGGGCAAGAAAGGGAGTGGAGAATGAAACACCTGTGGGTATTTAAAACGCTAAAACAAACCCTTAAAACGGTTTGTCATTATGGACAGTGTCTAGAGGCATGTGGAAAGGGGGAAATTTATAGTATCATAAAAGTAAGAATGCTGCTTAGGAACTGGTTCTGTGCCACTGTGTATTGCTTTCCTTCTTTGAGAGACACTTGATTATACAAGCTAGGGCTCGAATTAGAGACTTCATGTGCTAAGAAACTATTCCCTAAAGGACACTGAATTCAAAGTCAGAGGACCAATGTTTGAATCCTGACTGCCTTTAATAAAGGGCTCTCTTTATTTCTCTCTTCCTTTCTTTGTTCATCTCCCTTTTTCTCCCCTTTCTCTCACCTCTATCTCTCCTCCCTTCCTCTTTTTTTCTTTCTTTTTCTTTCTTTCTTTCTTTCTTTCTTTCTTTCTTTCTTTCTTTCTTTCTTTCTTTCTTTCTTTCTTTCTTTCTTTCTTTCTTTCTTTCTTTCTTTCTTCCTTCCTTCCTTCCTTCCTTCCTTCCTTCCTTCCTTCCTTCCTTCCTTCCTTCCTTCCTTCCTTCCTTCCTTTCTTTCTTTC
>JAJPUD010010331.1:0-63562 GCA_023553655.1 Myrmecobius fasciatus
TGTTTGTGGCAGCCCTTTTTGTAGTGGCAAGAAACTGGAAATTGAAAGGATGCCCATCAATTGGAGAATGGCTGAATAAATTATGGTATATGAATGTTATGGAATATTATTGTTCTGTAAGAAACGACCAACAGGAGGATTTCAGAGAGGCCTGGAGAGACTTGCATGAACTGATGCTGAGTGAAATCAGCAGAACCAGGAGAACATTATACACAGCAACAAGACTATACGATGATCAATTCTGATGGACATGGTTCTCTTCAACAATGATGTGATTCAAACCAGTTCCTATTGTTCAGCGATGAAGATAGTCATATACATCCAGAGAGAGGCCTGTGGGAACTGGGTGTGAACCACAACACAGCATTTTAAACGCTTTCTGTGAATATTTCCATGCATTTTGTTTTCCTTCTTAAGTTGTTTTTTCTTCTTCTCTTTCTAGATCTGATGTTTCTTGTGCAGTAAGATAACTGTATAGATATGTATACATGTATTGTATTTGTCATATAATTTATACTATTTAGCATGTATTAGATTACCTGTCATCTAGGGGTGGGTGGTGGGGGAAGGAGGGGAAAAGCTTGGGAAAAAAAAGTTTTTGCAAAGGTCAATGTAGAAAAATCACTCATATGTTTTGTAAATAAAAAGCTTTATAAAAAAGTTATCACTAGGCTTTGTCCAACAAGTGTAATGAAATTCCAAAAAATTACTTTCATTCTCCAATATTGATACTTTTGGGTTGGGGGGTAGAATGGGGGGTTAAGGTGGAAACACAAAAAAAATAGTAAAGGTGGTGGTGTTGGTGGAGCCTCATATCCTATACCCTCCTCTTATATTCCTGATCTTTCATAGGTATACTTAGCTAGAGCATAAAGTGGCTTTGAAATCACAATTACATATTAAAAATACAACTTAGAGGGGAGGAAGCCATAAGAATACCTGAATCAGGAATGACCTTTTGCAGAGGGAGTACTTGAACTAAGCCACACAGCCATACTTTTTTTCTTTTTCACCATCTTGCTTTCTTATGGTTCTGCCTTTGGAATATTGCTTCTATCATGGATCCCTTCCTCAATGAAGCTCTCACATCTGATTAGCAAATTTCCAATCCTCAAGTGCTTAAATTGTATTGCAACCTGAGCCCAAATCCCCCATTGCCATTTTGACAATTGTTAGAATCTATTCATTATTTATGATTCCCAAAGTCCCAGCTGTAAATGTATAAATGCATTGTCTACACCTTGTGGACTGCTACAATGACCGATGACCATGACAAGCCCAGCTGCGGTCTAAATTTGGCAGCTGGCAACTAGAGCTGTATGTCAGTGGATTTTGACTGTGAATGTTACAGAAGAGGCTACCACTCCTTTCCCTTTGTGATTATAGTGCTCCCCTGGTGAGTATAAGTGATCTCCACTTCTTTCAAAGCCCTCCAATCACCTGTCTCAAAAGGGACAGGAACCCAGTGGTTAGGCTTATATCTCCCATTCTGCATTAACTTTTATGAGTGCCCCAATTAGACTAGGAGATGCTCTGAATGCAAAATATGTAGTCTCAAAAAGTAAAATACAACTTTTCCATGGCTGAAATTATTTATCTATATCAAATGTGAGTAATTTCACGTTGGTAGCCATTTCATCCTGTCTTTCCAGGTACCTAGTTTCAGTTCTCCCTTGTCCACTGCCTGGCCTTCTCCCTGTATCTGGCAATAAACATGTTCTGGGAGCTTGCTATAGGAACAGATGTGTGAGTGGACTCCTTAAACAGATGTTAGTGACCACAGTCACTTGTAAAAAGAAAAGACACCTGATCCACTAGCCAGACCTCCAGACTTAGAGTCCTGAACACCATTAGCCCTCTTGCCTAAAGAAAAGAAGTTCATAAATTCATAAATCTAGAGCTGAAGGGACCTTAGACATCATCTTACAAAAAAAACCCTTCATTTTATAGATGGGGAAATTTCAAGGATGAGTATCAACCAGCAAATACCCCCAAAGAACACTGATTAGAATTAATGTAGAAAACATTAGTTCTATTCTTTCTGAATACCATGGAAAAACTTGGGTTCAGAGAAGTACAGTGATTTGCATAAGATCATACAAATACAAAGTTAGCATTTGAACTCAGATCTTCTGACTCTGGGACAGCTAGGTGGTAGAGTGGATAGAACATCAGACCTGGAATCAGAAAGGCTCATGTTTCTGAATTCAAATCCAGCATCAGACACTTAGCAGATGTCATAGTAGACAAGTAACTTAACCCTGTTTGCCTCAGTTTCCTTATCTGTAAAATGAAATGGAGAAGGAAATGGCAGACTATTGCAGTTTCTTTGCCAAGAAAACTCCGAACAGGAGCCACAAAGAGGTATGACTGAACAAAAAAAATTCTGACTCCAGATCCAACATACTTTCTATTATGCCATCCTGCCTTCCCTATGGCCAGTAGATAGTAAAGTACACTGGTTTATTTTATCTGACTTCCCACAGATTCTTCTGGATAGAATATGAATTAGTATATTTTTTAAAAATAGATTCTGATAAATATGTTTGATTTGAATTTAAAGCTAGAGGCAAAATATCCATGAAATAATCTGTGACATAAAAGATATGGAGGAAATTCAAGAGGAATTTTATGTGGACACTTCCTCATCATTTCATGGCATGGTTTTCACATCATATATTCAATAGCTCATCTATCTGATTATGGTGCAATTAGCTCCTCTTCTAAATCTGATTAGCTACTCCAGCCTCGTTTCTTATAAAGATTAATTTAGAAATTTGTGATTAAATGTCAACAAAAAATGTAGTACATGAAAAAGTATCATTAACATGATCATCATGACAACTTGTGGTTTTCCCCTCCAGTGCAGCCTATATCATATCACTTATGATGTATACTTGGAATCCTTCTCTTTCTGACCTCAGAGGGGAAAATGGCACACAATAACATGGAACTGAATACAAATGAAAGTCAGTGTCAAAAGCTTGTGGGGAGAAAAAGTACTTAAATTTCTGCCAAATGAGATTCATTATTATTGGATAAAGATGAACTGGATCAGCTCTATGTAGCAAGGGAAGAAGGGAAGGGAGGAAGGACAGGGGAAGGGAGGGGAAGGGAATGGAGGGAAAAGAGAGGGGAAGGAAAGGAGGGGATGGAAGGGAAGGAAAAAAAGGGGAAGGAAGGGAAAGAGAGAGAAGGGAAGAAAAGGAGAGGGTAAGGGAAGGGGAAGACATAGGTACTCTTATTATTCCTATTTTACAGTTTACAATTGGAAAAAAAAATGAAGTAAAGAGAGGTAAAATGACTTTCCCAGGATCATATAGCTAATAAGTAGCTAAGTCAGATTTGAGCATTATTTATAGTAAATATAGTAAATTTATAGGAAATACTATATTTACTGCATCTTCTTGCTTTCTGGAGAAGACAAGATGTTCTGGTCCCTGGGGAAACTACAGCTTTGGAATCAACCTTGTGTTTTTTCTGCTACTCAGGTTTGAAAAAAAAAAACTGGTGCCCTTTATGAATTAGCAATGAGAATTTGACAGAACTGATTTTCCTTGAGAATCGTGTGAAATGTTCTATTTTTCACCTGAAGCTAGAAAAGTGTGATGAGATCGATGCCTTAAATTAAGTCTGAATAAAACTGAGAGAATGTTTTTATCCAAGAAGTCACTGAAATCGCATAAATGAAGGAGAAACAGGAAAGACCCCGGCAAAAGAACACAGGCTAGAATTAATGATGAAAATCAGTTACCCTATTCTTCTTTAATGCCATGGGGAAAAAAAGCCTGGCGTCAGTTATATTGGTTTAAGAAAAAAAGATGAGCAGCCTCAGCATGACAGCGTAGGAAATCCCTAGTCGCTGGCACTGGAGCAAACCTCGACAATGACACTCTGAAGCAGCTCTAAGGAGAGAATGTCAATGGCTGACACAGTGGTTTTATGTGAAGTATAAAATTAATTAGAAACATCTCCAATTTAACTTTTTATATAAATGCCATCCAGCCACATGATGTAGGTTAGAAAATCATTGTTATCTTCTGCTCTAAAACTGATTATTTCTATCACTGTGACCATAAGGTCTAGAGAATTATATATCCTTTTCTCCCTCCCAAGAACAAAGGCTAGGAGAGGGATGCAGTGATGTGCACAGGGGATTATTGTCACAGCTGGGGTAAAGATTCAAGATGCCTCCTAACCCACAATCAAAATAACCCATGGATCAACTCCTACTCATATTTGCGCAATCAACAGATTTGCAATGTTTTATTCATGGACAAATAAATCTTTGATCCAAGAAAGATCCAAGAAAAAATCATTTCATGGTTGGATGATAGAACTAGAAGGGACTGTAGTCAGTCAGTAAACATTTATTAAGCACCTATTGTGTGCTAAGCCCTGTAGTAAATGCTGAACATACAAAGAAAGAGTCCTTGTTCCCAAAGAATATCTCAGACTAATGTGGGAGAGAACATTCTGGTTGGTTGTTGTCCTTACATCTGGAAGAAGACCAAAATTAAATCACTATGTTAGAGTCGAGTTAATGTGTCTATCTGTGGCTGACCAGACCAATATGGATTTGGAATGCTTTGCCACAGGTCAAATACAAATAATCCCTATGAACAATTGAGATGGCTTCTCTAACTTTTTATATCTCACATTTCTTCTGAGCTAATTCTATTCTGTTTTGCTCATAATGCAAAGAACCTTTTCTGATGAGGCATGTCATGATGGGTGGTCCTGTGCCAGTGACTTCCATGTCATTCAATCAATTCTAAAGTTCTTAAGAGAGACCTTAAGACTGTCATAGCATGATAGGATGATAGAGCTAGAAAGGACTGCAATCAGTCAGTAAACATTTATTAAGCACCTACCATATGCTAAGCCCGATACTAAGTGCTGAAGATGCAAAGATAGAGTCCTTGCTCCCAAGGAACATCTCAGTCTAATGAGGGAAAGAACATGCAAACAATTATGTAAAAGCAAGCTATGTATAGGAAAAACTGAAGATAATCAACAGAAGGTAGGCATTAGAATTGAGGGGGATTCAGAAAAGCCTTCCTGTAAAAGGGGAAATTTTAACTGGGACTTGACGGAAGCCAGGAAAGCCAGCAGGAAAAGATGAGGAAAGTATTCCAAACTTGGGAAATAGTCAGTGAAAGGCATGAAGTTAGGAGATACAAGGAACAATAAGGAAGCAAGTGTGACAATATTGCAGACTACATGGAGGGTATAAGATTAGAAGGGGAAAAGGGTAGGTTATGAAGGGCTTTAAATGTTAAAAAGAAGATTTTATATTTTATCCTGAAGGTAATAAGGAGCCACTGAAGTTTATTGAATAGGAAAATAACATGGTCAGGCATACATTTTAGGAAGATCACTGTGTTAGCTGAGTGGAAGATTAAGGAGTAGAGAGACTTGGGGCAGAGAGAGCCCAACTCCCTTTCTCTTAGCTTACCAATTAAATGATCTTTTTGACACCCTCTCATCCCAATGACCCCTCCACAAGAACATCCTGTGTGATAACATCTGTTCAAGAGAGACTTCAAAGGTCCCCTAATTTCAAGGATGTTGTTGGTCATTTGGGTCAAAGGTAACTTAGCTAATCAACCAGATCTCACAACATCCCCTCTCAATTTCCTTTCTTCTGAAGACTTCCTCCTTTTTTTTTTATTTAAATATACATAAACCCCATATAAATTCACTTTCGGCAATTAGGTGATGCAGGGGCTAAAGTAAGTCAGGAAGACTCATCTTCTTGAGTTCAAATCTGACCTCAGACACTTACTAGCTAGGTGACCCTGTTCAAGCCACTTAATCTTGTTTGCTTCCATTTCTTCATCTGTAAAATGAGATAGAGAAGGAAATGACAAATCATTGTAGTATCTTTGCTAAGAAAAGCCATATAGGGTCATAAAGAAATGGACTCATTTGAAAATGACTGCATAACAAAAATTCATTCTAGGTAGGGTGCTACAGATAGGGCTCCTTGCTGACAACTCAATAAATCCCAAGACAAGTTTTATACTCTGGGATCTTATTATTCCTGCATCACCCACAAAATCTAATAGTGGGATCATTGAATCAGAGAGTATGAATGGAATAATAACTTAATTAGAATGTTAGCTCAGTGCAAGTGAAAATTATTCATTCTTTAAATTTGTATCACCCAGTACCAAGGATAATATGTGACACATAGTAGGTACTTAATAAATACATGATTAATTAATAATTACAAATAGTTTTCCAAAAGAATTGGATTAATTCATTACTCCATTGTAATGAACTAGTGTCCTTGGTTTGATTTTTTTTTCCCAAAGCCTCTCCACCATTTATTTTTCCTTTATTCCCTTTGCCAATTTGGCATGTGAGGCAATTCAATTTTCTCTTATTATTAGTGATTTTGAACACTTTTCCATATAGTCATTAATGGCTCTCTGCAAAATCTTAAGCTATGGGATGTTATTTATCCTTTCCCTGAATTCTTTACTTCCCTCTCCCCAAATCTAGATTCTTCTGGAGTTTCCAATCTTATCTGTCATGAACTCTATGATCATTTCCTTCCATTGTTCTTGTCATTTCTATGTTAACAAAAGTCCTTGTTAATCAAAATGGGGTCCAGCTCTCTTAGATGCTTCTTCTACTATCCAGAGTACTGATTCTTAACCATGAGAACATGAACTTAAATATTTTAAATATGTAATAATTGTATTCTAATATAACTGGTTTTCTTCATAATCCTATTTTTGTGTGTATTTAAAAATATTATACTGAGGAACAGTCACTAGATTTCACCAGACTGCCAAAGAGGTTCCAAAAATTAAAAATGATTTTTTAAACTATTTCCCTAGAGTATGGAATAATCCATGAGGTAAATCAAGAATCTATCAGATTCTTGGAGCCTAGTAGAATGAGAGTAGAAGCAGTTGAAGTCTCTCTCATCTCTGTGTCACATTTCCTTGTCAGTTTATTGATTTCTTTTTGAAACTCATTACCCTCTTTCCTCCTTTGAATTGGATGATCTATAGTCCACTCTCATCCCAATTTTATTTCCATTTATGTCTTCATAAATTATCTGTGAGCTTTCTACAATATGTAAATGTATATATTGTATATATGTGCTCTTTGCTCTAAGAGAATAGAAGCTTCTTGAAGACAAGGACTTTTTTGGTCTCCCCCCCCATCTTCCCACATCTAAACCCAGCACTTAGTAAATGTTTGCTTATTGATCCATCAGTTCTTGAACATACAATACAATTCTACTACCCTTTTCATCAAATCTATTCCTTTTTATTATAGTACACTGTTCCATAACCACATTCTAGTCATAAGTTGTATTCTACCAAGTTCTAGTGACAGCTGTGATGCTGAATGTATCTCCTATCAAGACCCCCCAGTCATTTGGTTTATTACTAAACTTGGCGCATTTGTGTATAGACATTTAAGACAATGAGTATTATTACTGCCCCTCTTGAACACTGACTCCTATGAATTACTCAGTCTCTTCATTGTTCTTTCTTTATTATGCTTGCAACTTTCAGTGGTATCTGGCTTAGCAGATGTATGTGGGCAGTTTTTGTCCTACTTCATTTGCAGATTAAAGCATTCTCCATCAGATTTACAAGTCTCTAGGCAAATATATTTTTACCAGCCCTCATTAGGCATTCTCCATCACTGGCCAAGAGCCCATCATTCCTGAATCTTAAGCACTGGTGCATAAATTTGAATTCCATTCTGCAATGCCATCTTTTTAACCAGCTGTTCACTTCCCAAAACTACCTTTCTCTTCTGGAGTCCCTTCCTTCAATCAGCAGCAGTAATGAAAACATCATCTGCACCCCTAAGATCTTCAATTTCCTGCCCCCAAACTTAATTTTAAAAAACCCTTTTTTTACCCTAGAAATTAATCCTCTTCTTAAACCATTTATCTTTAATCATATATCCTTGCCTCAAACCAAGTTTTTTTTATTTCCAACATGCCTAATTTGATAAAATGCTGATATTCGCTCTCTCTCTCTGTCTCTCTCTCTCTCTCTCTCTGTCTCTGTCTCTCTCTCTCTCTCTGTCTCTCTCTCTCTCTCTCTCTCTCTCTCTTTCTCTCTCTCTCTCTCTCTCTCTCTCTCTCACACACACACACACACACACACACGTCCTTCTAATTTACCTCTGTACACCTTGGACTTTTTCCCCTAAAGATCTAATTTCTTAGGGTACCTCCTTCCTCTACCCTTCAAGAAATCATTAAAGATCTATGGCAAAAAATTCAGGAGCAAAGAACATAGCTAATACTTATTGCAGGCAAACAGAAATTCAATGGCTCTCTATTAGATACCCTTTAGTCAAGAGATGGTGGCCAATGAGATGGATTTTTTCTGAGAATATGGGAATTTGGGGAGAACACATGGGGGATGAAATCTCCTGAGAGGTTGAAAGTGTGCAAATTCCCTGAGTTCCTGATGATGTTCCTTCAGCACATTTGAATACTGCATTTCTCATAAGACTTTGATCCTCTTAGAGTTGGAAGGGACCTCAGAGGCAACTGAGTTTAATCGTTCAGTTTACAAATGAGGAAATGAGACCTAGGGAGGTTACCAGATTTGTCCATGGTTTTCTCACTGTAGAGTCATTTTCTTTCGGTTGTGCCAGGACTAGAAGGGGGTCATCTCATCAATCAGTCTCACAGCCCTTCAGGGGCCCAAGTAGATAGAGAATGAGGAATTTCTATCTACCAACAGACAGTGATCTCCAATGATCAATGACATTCCCATTTGATAGAACAAAGCATGGCAAGTGGATCAAGGGTTGATCTTAGAATCAGAAAGATATGGATTGAAGTCCCACTTCTGGACAAGCTCTGTGACTATGGACAAATCACCTAACTTCTCAGGGATATACTCTAAATACTCTATTATATATATATATATGTATATACACATATATATATATATATACATATATACATTTTTAAATTTATAAATACGTAGCAATATTGCCTTGGTAGAAGGAATTTCCATACCAAGAGTCAACAGCTGGACTACAGCAGGTTGAGTGTAACTGACAAGCCTCAAGCCTGTTATACTGAGGAACAGTCACTAGATTTAGGGGGATGTACACTCCAGGAATGGGAAGACTTTTCCCAAGTAGGACAGGTGCATGAGAACAATTTGTTCCAATGTTCAAGAAGGTGGCTAAAGTGGGTGCTGTGGAGCCCTTAGAGCTTAAGTAGACACTGAAGACACCCAGATTGTACACTGTATCCCCAGCAGTCATCAGTCTTCCTGATATGGATCTTGCCACTGGACTTTGATGACTCTGGAAAAGAGAATGAGGCTAATCACTTTGTGCAATTCTGCCTCATTTAAATTCAACTCACACTCAAGTCAAGACATCATCCCCAAGATGTCATTGGTTCTCTTTGAAAACAAAGAATGAACAACAGCCTAGTGAAGTAGGGGGAAGGCAGGTAACCATAGACCATGAGGGAACAAAGTCCAAAGTCATTTTCCATGAAAACAAACTGGATGACCTTGGACTTAATCTTTCTGTCTCAGTTTTCTCATCTAGTTTGCTATACAATGAGGTTTGAGGCTAAAAATGCTCCCTACAATCCAAGGAATGAATTATGATCCTTAGGTATCTTAAAATACATGAATTTAAGATAGTTAGACAAATCAGGTGGTGGGTTATTAAAGTGCCCTTTCAGCTATTCCTGGCTTGTTTCTTGCTACATAATGTCACTATTAAGCCTGGCCTCTTCATTTGAAAAGCAGAGGCTGAAATCACAAATAGACTGGGAAACATGAAAGTGCTGAGTAGATAGAACCTTGGATGGAGCTAGGGACTGACTAGATGAAACATTAGCAAAAAGAAAGATAACACCATTCAACTCTCAAAGAATTTTGTAAATAGCTTTAATATCTGTTAACTTTTTGTGAAAATTACTTTTAAGTCATTTTGAGATTTTCTATAGTTAATTTTTAAAAACACATCTGGAAACCAAAGAAGGGCTAGGAGAAGATAACCTGACATTTTCAATGGATTGTGGTTACTCTGGCTGAACTGTTTCCTCCTCATTTTTTGTTGTTTGCTATAAATAATGGCTCTCTGAGAGAGGGGAGAGATACTTGGAATTCTGAGAAGGAAAAGTAGTGTTTATTATTATTATTGTTTACAGGAAGGGGCTTATAATGAAGTATTTAGAAAGAATTGGGAGTTGTCTTGAGCAAAGAGTCTAAAAGTCATTTTGTAACAAAAACCCACAGTTTCTTCTTTTGAGGAACTATCATAGCACCATCATAAGACTTCCTTCCCCCTCACCAATGGGACAGATACTTCCTAGGACTGTCCCCATTTTGGACCCTAATTCTCTATACTAGACTAGACCCTGACCTGACCACAGAGACTGTAAAGGGTGAGATGGGGGAGAGGATGTAAACAAACTGATTCACCACTTTCTATTGAACAGTAGGCATCTCTTTCTTGTCTAGAATTCAGTTGGAAACACTGCGATTTGTTATCCCTCCTATCATACATTCTGTTTTTCATCTCTGCCTCCCTGCCTTGAATTCTCTCCCTCCTCAGCTCTCTACCTTTTGAAATACCTTGGAGCATTGGAGTTTCAACTCAGCTGCCTCCTTCTAAGGAGATTCAAGATTTCTTCCCCTCCCTCCAGCAATGTGATGTGGTAGAATGAGACTCTGCATTGGAACCAGAGAACCTGAGTTCAATTCTGAATTCTTAGTATGATTTTTCAGAATCTTAGGAAAATGACATCACTTTCTGGACTTCAGTTTCCCTATCTGTAAAATGAAGGCAGGCAGAGAAGCTTTGGACTAGTTGACCACTGAGGTCTTTTCTAGTTTTAAATCTATAATCCTTATTGTTAGCACTTCCTCTCAACTTGATTAAATTACTTTGCCCTAATTCTGAATATATTTTATATTCTCTTCATAAAGGAGAGACATCTAGGGAGTAAGGACCTTGAAGAGAGGACTTAGTTCAGATCCTTCCTCTGATTGTGTGGCCCTGGACAAGTCACACAGTACCTCTTCAATGCATCAGGATATTACAACTAAACTGTAGAGAGAAGTTCCTTCTACCAATGAAATTACAGATATTCTCCCTGTCCCTTAAAAAGTCAAATAGTCAATACAAGTGCTTACTATGCACCAGGCACTATGCTAAGCTAAGCATATGAATACATGTTGCTTCTCCTGGTAGAATATGAACATCTTGTGTCCTCATACATACAGTTGTGTTGACATATAGTGGGTGGTCAATAAATGCTGGCTAAAAAGAATTGAGATTCATCTATGACCAAATACCTGTAGGAATCCAGAGAAATGTGTTCCCTGGAGCTCTGGAGCTTGTAGGCTTTACTGATGAAAGGGACCTTTAAGATTAAATGGGAAAAGATTCAATTGTTTCATCATAAGCCTAATACTACAATTCATTTTTACATTGTACTTTGGTGTTATTGAGGGCCATTCCAGTTGTGTTGATTTATATCTTGCTATTGGACCCAGATGTTTCTGGAAGGGAAAGTGAAGCAGGTGACCTTGCACAGCCCACCCTCACTTAATTCCAAATTACTCGCATGTCACGGTATCACCCACCTCCCTGATATCATGATCTTCTTCGAGAATGAAGGACAAACAACAGTTGTGTCCAATTCTTTGGACATCCATTTTAGGATTTTCTAGAGAAAAATATTGAGGTGGCTTGCCATTTCTAGGGAAAAAATGCTGGAATAATTTGACATTTCCTTCTCCAGCACATTTTTCAGATAAAAAAAAAAAAAACTGAGGCAAAAAGGATTAAGTGATTTGCTCACACAGTTTTCCTGACCTCAAGCCTGTCACTCTTTCTTTATCATTTCCAAAGTACTTTCCTTCACATTCCTTTCCAGGGCTGACTACTCTTGTCAGTCTCATTCAACAGAAGTCTCTCATACCTCTCCCCAAAGAGGCCACTTCCTCAATCTGCTTCCTTGCAGATTACTAATATGTGCCACTTTTCCTCCCCTACCTCAGCACAACCCCCACCCCACCCCACATATTATGTAATTATACAGAAAATGGAGGTGAAATGAGAAGTAACTCCTCCTATTCTTCCCTGCCTGTCACCCCCACACTGTTATTTGAGATGCGGGTGATTAAAGACTTATGTCTGCTACAACAATTCAGTTTTATTTCTCCAAAGAAAGCAGCAATTTAAAGTTCTTTTGTTACTAAAGCTGGTATGCTAGTGGATTGGGCCCAAGCTTTCTAAACTTGAGTAAATTCTAATTAGTAGGTATTTAATAGGAAATTAGGCTTAACTGAAATTGCTATTGATATCATTGATTTTCCCCTTCTGACTTTGAGCAGCCCATCTCCAAGATATTCTAACCCTTGGTAATATATCAAGGTCACTAAGAAATCATGTTCAGAAGTATCCATTCAAAATTTCATTCCTCTCATACCTATGCTGACTCTTCGATCTAGGCACAATCTATTGCTGGGATGATGGAAAGATCATTGATTCAGAATCTCAAGGACATGGGTTAAAATCCCAGTTCCACCATTTACTATCTCTGGCTGACATTGGAATAAGTTACTTATCCTCTCCAGCCTGACACACAGTAGGGTGAAGTCTCAATTGAGACTCTATTTCCATGTTCAAAAACTGAGAGAAACTGGATTATTGATCCGTGATGTTGTATACAAACTAGGGTACAGTAAAATAAACAGAACCAGGAGAACAATTTATATGATGGGCATGGTGAGGTAAAGGAAAACAATACTGATGTGGATCAATGTTGTAGCCAATTGTGACTTGAGGATTTAGACTTTCTTGTCCTTGTAGATAGATATGGCATAAGTTAAATATTTTCAGATAGAGCCAATATGTTGAATTCCTTTGTTTGACTATACTCATTTGTCATAAAAGGGAGCTTTAGGGGTGACAGGTATCATTGGGAAGCAATAGTAATACAATAAAAGGTAGGGGAGGAGATGAAGAATCAAATCAAAATATCTTTAAAGTGTCACCTTGGGTTCAAAGGCTATATTTTTCCAGTTTTAGTCAAAGCCCTATAAAAGGGCTCCAACATGAGACTTATGTGAAACAAGTTCATTCTTGAGCCCCAAATGAGAAGAGTAATATCATGCTCTTCTTATACTCTCCAGTTTACTGCTTTCAGGATTTCTGGGTTAAAATCTCTGAGACAAAGAGAAGGTAATGATCTTAAGTCTGGTCTCTCTCTTAAAAAGGATTAAGAAATTATCTTCTGGAGGAAATAAATTATTTAAATAGCCCTATTTCGGAAAAAGAAATAGAACAAGCTATTAATCAACTCCCTAAGAAAAAATCTCCAGGGCCAGATGGATTTACATGTGAATTTTACCAAACATTCAAAGAACAATTAATCCCAATACTATATAAACTATTTGAAAAAATAGGGAAAGAAGGTGTACTACCAAATTACTTCTATGACACAGATATGGTGCTGATAGCTAAACCAGGTAGGGAGAAAACTGAGAAAGAAAACTATAGACCCATTTCCCTAATGAATATTGATGCAAAAATTTTAAATAAGATTTTAGCAACAAGATTACAGAAAGTCATCCCCAGGATAATACATCATGACCAAGTAGGATTTATACCAGGAATGCAGGGCTGGTTCAATATTAGGAAAACAATTAGCATAATCAATTATATTAATAACCAAATTAATAAAAACCATATGATTATCTCCATAGATGCAGAAAAAGCCTTTGATAAAATCCAACACCCATTCCTATTAAAAACACTGGAGAGTATAGGAATAAATGGGCTTTTCCTTAAAATGATTAGTAGTATCTACTTAAAACCTTCAGCAAGCATCATATGTAATGGAGTCAAACTAGAACCATTCCCAATAAGATCAGGAGTGAAACAAGGCTGCCCACTGTCACCATTATTATTTAATATTGTCTTAGAAATGTTAGCTTTGGCAGTAAGAGAAGAAAAAGAGATTAAAGGAATTAGAGTAGGTAATGAGGAAACCAAATTATCACTCTTTGCAGATGACATGATGATATACGTAGAGAACCCTAAAGACTCAACTAAAAAACTACTAGAAGAAATTATCTTCTGGTATGGTATTCTGTACAATATAGTATATAGAGATAGAGATATACATAAAGATATATATATATACTACAAAATGTTTAAAACATTTTCTGTACTACAAAAATGTTCAAAACATAAAAGATTTGTATACATGAATATATCCTTAAATATGAATCTTTGGTACAGGGGAAACAGGACTTCTAAACAAGTATTTCATGTTTATTTCATATCCCAATCTTCTGGCAAACTAGATTTGGCTTGGGCTTTCTTGGACCTTTCAGAATTCTCAGGGTAATGCTTTGTTCCTAAGGGTATAGCTACAGAAAATACCTCCCACTGGGCACCCAAGCTCCAACTCAGAAATTCTGGGTGCTAAGGCTGAAAACATCCATCTCTTAGATCTCTCTTTGATGACCTGTATACTCAATGAAAGAAATACAAGACAGAAGAAGCAGCCAGAGATTTGAAGTTCTGCTTCAGGCTTGCCTAGGTCAGCACATGTTGGTTACCACTTCCATGTCCTCACAAGAGGTATGCATGATTGCTGGGGGAAAGGGAAAGAAAGGAAAAGAAATCCTCTTCTACTCTCTTTGCTAAATGCCCAAGATAGAATGTCTAGATATATCTCAAAAGGATATTACTGAATGGGGAATTTCTTCTGATTCAATTACCAATCATCTTTAACCCAGTCCATGGCCCCCAATCCCCAGTCCTGGGGACAATTGAGGACTGTGATAAAATTAGGTTTCCCTAGACTTTCTTGACTTTCTTCACCATGCCATTCCCCAGGCAATCTGATTAGATACAGCTTCTTGGCCTAAGACCATCCAAGATACTACACTGTGAGGTACCGATGAGATAAGTTTCCATATGGAAGTAAGGAAGATCTTATCCACAAAATCTAAGTGCCACCGTATCTTTGCTGTGTTAGGACAAAGTATATCTCCTTTCTTCAATGACTCATAAATGCCTTATTTTGTCCTAACTTCAAACCTAAAATTTGAGGCTACTGAGTTTAGAACCATACTCACCACATTTAGCATTGTCTTGGCTGGTTGGGACAAGAGGAGGATGGTCTCCTTGCTGAGAGTAGATTGTTGCTAGCAAGGAAGTAGGTGGTTCACCTTATCAGATGATCTAATCAGTGGGACACTGTCTGGTTTCTTGTTTCCTATGCTCCTCATTTTATATGGGGAGTCCTTTCTGTGGGAACACAGAAGCTTCCCAATCCAGCAGATGCAATAACTTAGTGGGTACTGGAGAAAGTCTTCTGGTAGTGTAAAGGAAATACCAAGGCCATCATTCCCTTTCCTACAGAAGTTGGATTACCCATAGAGTCAGACTGAAAATAAACTGGGCTGGTGCATTAAAAACAGAAAGATGCTGAATGGAGTTGGTGACTGTACAAGCAAAGAGATATCTCCTTAAAAAGGGTAAGAATTGAGGAGCCCTAGCCAGGAACCTACCCTGTGGTCTCTGATCCTTCAATTATAACATCAGATAATGTTTGGGTGATTTTAGAACTTCAAAAAATTTGTGTACCCTCTAAAAAGTATCAGATATGAATGAACATTACTCATAATTTGGAGCCTCATTTGTATAATGGTGAGCATCTTGTTGATGTCCTTTATACTTAAAGAGGATCAAAATGGCATCACAATGTTGGGCTTAAGGTACAGTATGTCCAGTTGTGGCTGATCAGACCAATATGAGCTCATAAGGCTACAACGTAAGTTAGGTACAAGGAGTCTATATAAACATTTGGGATGGAGATGTCTAAATTTATCCATCTCACATTTATTTTGAGAATATGTATGCATAAATACATATAATTATATATGATATAAATTTTTATATTTCAAAAATACAAAACATATATGTTTACTATAAAATAGTAAAATAGTTGAATAATAAAATAACAAAATAGTAAAATGGTATGCATGATGTCTTTTGACTTAAGGGTAAATTGGATTTAAGCAAGGCAGAGTTGCACAAAGTCCTCAGCCTCACTCTCTCAGTGTCTTTGGAGTCCACTAGGAAGACAGAAATCAAGTTGACTGACTATGGTTCAGGATGCATCTGTCACAAGAGATGGGTTTGCTTCCCCAGTGGGGAGAATTCTTTCCTTAAGGGGCAGCTAGGTGATACTTTAGTCAGACAGACTTGAGTTCAAATTTGCCCTCAGATGCTTACTAGTATGATACTGGGCAAGTCACTTTAACCTGCCTGCCTTGGTTTCCTCACCTGTAAAATGAGCTGGAGAAGACACTGCCAAACCATTCCAATATCTTCACCAAGAAAACTCCAAATGGGGTTGTGGAAAGTTGGAAATGACTGAAAAAAATGATTGAACCTACTTCATAGGGTTATTGTGTCAAATGAGATAATATTTGTAAAGCATTTAGCACATCGAGTTGCAAAGATGTTTATTTCTCCATTTTTAAAACCTTCCTCCATTTCTAAAAGTAGATTCAGACTCAAATAGTCATTAGCATTTAATTTCAAATCAAAGAATGTAGTATCATGTTGCTTGAAATCTTTCACTATTCAGTATTCCACAGAAACCCTCAGGATTCTCATTTTCCAATAGACTCCAGGGGAAAACGTAGAAGTTCATAATTCCAAAAGGCCACATCAGGCAGAATCTGAATATATATTATAGTATTTCATCAAAGATCATTTCATACAGGAGTAATGAACAACCAGGTCATAGCCCTGGGACTCACATGTATACTCTGTACATTTCAATTCACTCATTCACCATCCATCAAAACCATATCTTTTTACTAACTTTTACTCTATAGTTTCATTTTATGCTCACCTTCTCACTTTCTAATCTCACAGGAGAGAACTAATTCTAGGAACACACTATTATTACCCTCTAATCTCTCTCAAACCAACTCCCAGAATATAATTTCATCACAGTTGCTAATGTCTCCTACACTTTCATACCTGAAGCTAAAAACCTGAAAAGCACTTCCTGAGACACATATCTTTGGTGAAATTTCAAATATTTGATGCACCTTGCTGTTGCATAGCAGGAGACGCAGAGAGAATGTTCTTGAATGAGTCTGATCTGTGTCTCATTAAGCTCAGTTTTTTCCCCATCCCCTACCTCAATAGCATCCCAAACTTCTGATATCTGGTATCCTAGTTTAGATTTGGGGTTTCAAAAATCAGTGGCATAAATATAGCCTAATCTATAGCTAACTACCTGTTTCTTAAATAATATAAAAATCACCAGAAGAAATACACATAAAGGATACAAAGAGACATTCTCATTTATTTCATTGTTTCCCACTAAGTTCAACCCCATATTAATTGCTTCAGAGAGATACACTCTCTCTGAACAATAATAACTCCACCTTTCAATAGCCACATAGTTTTACATTGAGGTAGGCAAAGCAAATTAGATGATACAATTTAGAATAAGTAAAGTCCAGACATTTTAAAATGTAATAATCTTAGAATTAGCCATATTCTTCTTCCTCTGGATAAAGTGTATATGATATCTTCTGGTTTTGAACTCTGGCTTTATTACTTCTATCACTATGGACAAATTACTTCACTTGGATGAATTCAAGCAGAAATTGGATGTTGTAGATGAAACTCCTGCTCAGGCTGACCTCTCAGATCCCTTTCAACTCCAAGATTCTGTGATTTTGCATGATGCTATAACCTCTTAATCTCAATGTGCTCATTTGTTAAAATAAGTGGTTAGACTTGAACAGTAAGCTCTAAATCCTGTGAGCTAAGAACAAAAGTAGAAAAGCTAAATAAATACAATGAACCATATTTTTAAATTAGTGACTTTATTTCTCTTCAAATGTTGATCGTCCTGTCACAAGGAGAACAGAATGCATCATTTAAAGGAACAAAAATAGGGGCAGCCAGGTTGCCCAGTGGATAGAGCATCAAGCTCTGGAGTCAAGAGCATCTGAATTCAAATCCAGTCTCAGACATTTGACACTTTCCAGCTATCCGACCCTGAGCAAGTCCTTTAATCTTGATCATTTCACCAATGAAAAAAAAAAGAAAAAAGAAAAGAATTTTAAAAAAATTCAAAGCTGGATGATAAAGATAATAAAAATGAAGGAAAGTTTTTGGATGTATTCTTGAGAAGGGTTGAAATTTCTCTTTTGAAAATACTTTCCCTTTATTTAAAAAAAAGTGATGATGCTTTTTGTAGTGGCAAGAAACTGGAAACTGAATGGATGCCCATCAATTGGAGAATGTCTGAATAAATTATGGTATATGAATGTTATGGAATATTATTGTTATGTAAGAAATGACCAACAAGATGATTTCAGAGAGACCTGGAGAGATGCTAAGTGAAATGAGCAGAACCAGGAGATACACAGCAACAACAAGACTATATGATGATCCATTCTGATGGACATGGTTCTCTTCAACAATGAGGTGATTCAAACCAGTTCTAATTATTCAGTGATGAAGAAAGCCATATACATCCAGAGAGAGGCCTGTGGGAACTGAGTGTGGACCACAACATAGCATTTTAATGCTTTCTGTGAATATTTGTTTACATTTTGTTTTCCTTCTTAGGTTTTTTTTTCCTCTTTCTATATCTGACTTTTCTTGTGCAGTAAGATAACTGTATAGATATGTATACATATATTGGATTTGTCATATAATTTAACATATTTAACATGTATTAGACTACCTGTCACCTAGGAGTGGGGATGGGGAGAAGAAGGGGAAAAATTTGGAACAAAAAAAATTTTTTTTGCAAAGGTCAATGTAGAAAAATCACTCATATGTTCTGTAAATTAAAAGCTTTAATAAAAAAAAGTGATGACAAGCAAGACTGGGAAGCAGGAAGTATTCATAGAAAAGAAAACATATTGAAGAAAACATTTGTTGAGTTTGATGGCATGTTTATTTCCTGAAATAAAAATAGATAAATAAATAGGTAAATAGATAGACAGGACAAATGAATGACAGTACCCATTTACATTGGGTCATTTGGGGGGGTTAGAACAGGGGTCAGCAAATTATAGCCTAGAAGGCCAAACAGTCCTGGCCATATTTATGTGGCCCTCAAAATGGTTTTTATGTTTTATATGATTATAAATGTATAATCCTTATCAGATTGTTTACTGTGTCAGGGAAGAGGGAGGAAGGAAAAGGAAGGGAAGAATTTGGAACTCAAAACTTTTTTTAAATGTTAAAAATTGCTTTTATATGTAATTAGGGGGGAAATAAAATATTTTTTTAAAAATAGTTTTTGCATTTTAAATAGTTGAAAAATCAAAAAGAGGACTAATATTTCATGACATAAAAATTATATCAAAATTAAGTTTTATTGGGACATAGTCACATTCATTCATGTATTGCCTATGTCCGCTTTTGTGCTACAATAGCAATTGATTAGTTGAGACAGAGACCATATGTGGTGTTCTAATCACTTCGTATTTCTGCTCCACACTACAAATCACAGTGATGTTATTTTGACTACAACATTTCATCTTATTTTATTTTTTCTCAGTGTATATTCATCATGTCAAAACAAAAAAAGAAGAAGGAAAAAAAGTTTTATTGGGTTTTTTTGTTTGTTTGTTTTGTAGCTAAGAACTGAGATTAAAATTTTTCTGAATGTGAAGAACTTCCCTCAAGTACTGAACAACTCTGGAAAATAGCATTTGCTGTAGACTTGGTAATGTTTCCTAATGAATTCAATCTAAAAGTACAATACAAAATAGCACTCATATATGAACCTATATTGGCATAAACCAATATTGTTTGAATCACAAGTAATGTCAACTGCTTCACCATGGTCTCAAAAATTAAAATGAGAGGTCTATTCCCATGTAGATTTGTAGCATATATATTTTCTGGGTTCAAATTGTAATTCCAACAGTATTATTATTATTATTGTTATTATTATTATTATTAGCTGAGGCAATTGGGTCTAAGTGATTTGTCCAGGGTTACACAACTAGGAGGTGTTAAGTGTCTGAGGTCACATTTGAACTCAGGTCCTCCTGACTTCAGGGCTGGTGCTCTAGCCACTGCGCCACCTAGCTACCCCCCAACAGCATTTTTTTGGACTTTATCATGAATGCAAAAGAAACATCCATATTTAAAAATCTATTTAATTGTGCAATTAAGGAGCTTTGATTGGAAATGATTAATCTGCAATATAATGACATGTTAAAAGGTAAATATCAAAAAAAAAGAATCTACAAGAATTCTATAAATGTCTCCCAAGTGAAAAACACACTAATTTAAAATCATATGATGGTAGATTGTTATTAGTATTTGGTAGTACCTATCTGCATGAAAATATATTTCCAAAGATGAAATATGTAAATCTTATTACAGATCAACATTAACAGATGAACATTTGCAATTGATTTTAATAAGGAACACTAACTTTGATCCCCAATTAATTGAAATTTTATCCTCATAAAAAAAAAAGAATTCCATTCTCCTTTTCATTAGGCAAGCTGTATTACAAAAAGTACTCTTTTATTGTTTTTATTTTATTATAGTTTTATATATATGTATATATATAATAGTGTATTGTATATTATATACACTATTATATATATGTATATATATATAACAAAAATAAGTATTTCAGACTTTAGACAATTTATGAATTTTATTGATAAATAAGTTTGTAAAAATTCATTTTTTTCTTATTAAGTCCCCAATTAATGCCCTTATTTTGTCTAAAGCCTAAAATATTTATTCTCTGAACCTTTACAGAAAAAGTTTGCCAATGCCTCAATGAAAAGAAATAAGAAATGCTGACAGCAAGAACTCAGTTCAGTGGCAATCTTCCTTTGGTTTTAAATCTCCCATACATAGAAGAGTCCTCTAACAAGAGTGTCATACACTGTGCTGTGGACTCTCAGGTTAGTGCTTCCAATCATTCCATTCCTAAAGGTGATAAAAGCTAACTGCATTGTATACATTCCAGAACTGAGGATTATTTGAATTTAAGCCTCTTCAAATTTTAGAATATTTTAACACATAGACCTGTAGAATTTAGGGCTAACTAGGGTTGTGAAGTTTATCTAATTTATTCATTTAAAATTTAACAAGCATTTATTGAGCACCTATTACACAGTGAGAGTTGTAGAGAGAGACAAAGGCAAAAATCAAAACATTTCATTTCCCCCAACAAGTCATGGCAGGTAAGCTCAGTGTTTATTATTTAAATTTAGCAAGTATTCAGTGAGTTTCTATTATGTGTCTTAGCATTGTGCGAGATCATATGAGAGTATATGATAAAACATGATCCTTGGGCTCAAGGATCTTATTGGATAGTCAAGAATAATGCACATTACTAAGAGGATGATGTAAACAGATTTTAAATTTTTGTGAAGTACTATGGGATTACTGGATGTGCCCATAAAAACTCTCAATGACAGGTTAATGTACCTACTGGTTAGCATCATATCATGCATGTGACTTGCAAAGAGAATTAAGAAACCATTTCAAAATGAATTAAAAGGGATTATGATTATTTCTTGAAAATGAAGTTAATTATGTTCCATGCTGAGTCAACTCTGGATTGTATCAAATAAATTGATAGTGTTGTCTAAAGTAGTCCAGAGTCTAGAAATGATGTATACTAGGAAACACTAGGCAACACATATACACATGAAAAAGAGTGGTTTTAGAGAGGCAGATGCAGGGCCATTTGAGGTCTTTATCTCAGTCAGGGCCATGTGGATCCCCTATGAAACTTTCTTTCCTTTCTACAATTACTTGCATTTTATATAGCTCTTATCTATTCCTAGGGCTCAACTGTTACAAAAGCACAAGGTAGGAAAGAATCTCAGAGATTAGCTAATTCCAGATGACACCTGAACAACAGGAATTCAAATTACAATACCCCTGACAGATTTAGTTTCACCTATTCTCCAGTCCCAAGTCACCTACTAACAGTTTCAAAATGGAGACAGATTTCTGGAGAGTACGAAGCAGAGCTACCTCCTGATGAGCAAATAGACATATAAACAAAACACAAACACACACACACACTCACACAGAGGCAATATTCATGCAGCTTCAAAGAATGGTAGTGACATGGTTTTAGCATCCCCTTTCCATAGAATAAACAAAAGAACCTGGTATTGGTTGCTCCTCTTGGGGACCCAACTGGCAAACCAGAGTAGCAAGTCAAGTCAACAGGGATTTATTGTGTCTATTATAAATCAAGTATCTGCTAAGCATACAAAGAAAAACAAAAAGTCATTGATCCCAAGAATGGGGAAGATATTATGCAAACAGTATGTACAAGAAATACATAAAGCAGGATAATCTAGAGATTATTTTAGAGGAAAGGCAATAGCTTTAAGGGAGAATGGGAAAAATCTTGTTGATTTGAGCTAGAATATGAAAGAAACCATGGAAGCCAGGAAGTATAGACCAATAGGGAAGACAGTAAAACATGGAAGAACATTTTAAACCAGTGAAAATGCAGAGTTGAATATAATATCATGCTAGAAACAGCTCAGAGATTGGAGAAAGTAGAATGAATATAGGAAGACTGGAAAGGGGAAAAGGGATCAAGAGTTTTAAGTACCAAACAGAAGTATTTATACTTGATCCTAGAGGTAGTAGGGAGCCATTGGAGTTTAAGAATAGGGAAGATAATATGATCTGATCTTTATTTTAGGCAATACTTGAGATATGAGGTGAGTATGGCTTGAAACAGGATGATGGTAGTGTCAGATGACAAAAGGGGGTATATACAAGGGATGTTAAAAAGTTAGAAACAATTGCTTGAAAATTGGTTGGATATGAGGACAGGGTGAAAGAGAGGAAGAGAGTCTGCATTGGAAGCCTGAGTAACTGGGAAAATGATTATGCCCTTTAAGTAACAGAAAAATCAGGAAAAAGGGAGGATGCTCAGCTGTGTATATGCTAAAATAATCCATAAAGCCCCTTCCAACTTTAAATCTTTGTTCTCTCAACTCACACAGGTCACAGCCCCTCTAAAAATTCCCTTTCATCCTGTTTGAATCTGGTGCCATCTGAAACCCAGCCATTTATTTATATTATAGCCATGGCTAGAGGTGGATATAAGGAAGACAGAAGTGGTGTGAGAGCATTTTCTTGAATAATCATGGTGTTTTTTCAGCCTGATACTCTCCATGTTTTGTGACTCTCAAACCCGTGTGTGTATCTGTGAGTGTGTATCCCTTCAACATCTCAATCTTCCCCATCATGATTTCAGGTTAACATAAGAAATTAAATGGGAACACACAACATGAGAAGACCAGCAGATGACACAGAAAAAAGTTTAGAAATTTAGAAATGCATAAAATACATGTATCATATTGTATAATATCAACATATTTTATCTTTTAATATCACAATAATTCAGACTTCTTTTGTGCTACAAAAGGAGAGCCAAAAAATTTTATGTTTTTTTTTTTCCAGAGAACCCTGTGTCCATAATCACCATGATGAGGAAGGAATAGCTATATGTGTGTATGTATGTATGCATGCATGCATTATGTATATATGTGTGTGTATACATGCATATGTATATATAGGTATACATATTTGCAAAATAATGATAATTCACTACATTATAATTTGTTACCTACTAATATTTCTGGGATATTTCAATGATTTCTTGAGGCAATTGCACAGAATATTTGAAACCAGGATAAGCTAGCATTATCAACTCTTGCTTCTCTGGAATTTGACCTCTGAAATATAAATTTTTTATTACAGAAACAAAAGAAAAATCATTTTTAGGAATTCTAATTCCTCATTCAGTTTCTTTTCTCCCCTATAAATTTTAATTTTCTTCTTCTGGCAGGATTTCACATTTTAAATCAGTCTTTGAATCATTTTGGCTTTTCTATGTTCTCCATCTCTGTCTGGCTCACAACTCTCCCAGAATGCACTTGTATTTTCCTGGGTTTTTTGCCAACAGGATAAACAATTAGCCAGCTCCCTTCTCTTATTCTCCAAATCTTCTCAACTCTTGAGTCCTAAATTTTCAATTTAGGTATCATTGTGTTATAATTTCTACATTGTCTTGGAGCTTAGATAGCAGTAAAAAATTAGATATAATGAATAACTCTTTTTTAGATTATGAAATAGACCACCAGAAGGGAAAATGGGGCATCTTTTTTTTCTGTGGAACCCTTTTAAAGATGCCATAGCTATCTTTGAGAGCAGGTTGGTTTGGGTAGCTACAGCAGCAGGTTTGGCAGGTGCTGCTTGAAGGATGAGAGAACCTATAGATGACTTCTGAGCTTCCCCAGCAGCTGCAGGCAATTCATAATCTGATTATTTGGAGAAAGTACTTGTAAAGTGCTTCCTCCTTTTCAAAAATGAGTGAGTAGGACTAGATGACCTTTAATATTCTTTCAGCTCTCTATCTATACTCCTATGGTAGTATGTTCTTAAGGTTAGGGGTAATAGATTTTAGATTTTTTTCAGATGTTAATAAATGCCTTTGATTTTTCTAGTCATTTCCCCCTTCAATCTCCCCCCACCCCCAAAACAAAGGAAATTATGTTTGACATCAAAATATCAAAATGCATTTGTTAAGCCCTTACTGCATGCCAGATACTATGCTAAATGCTAAGGTTATAAAGAAAAAACAAAAACACACCTGATCTTTAAGAAGAATGAGGGTTCTAATAGGGAAGTCAATGTCTACATAAATGAATATAAATAAAGTAAAATAGGTGGTGCCATGGATAGAGCACAGAGCCTGAAAATCAGGAAAAATCTGAGTTCGAATTTGGTCTTAGACATTTACTAGCTGTGTGATATTGGGCAAGTCATTTAATCCTCAGTTCCTCATTTGTAAAATGAGGACATACTGAAGAAAATCCTTCAATATCTGCCAAGAAAACCTCATGTACAAATCCATAAGGTTATAAAGTCAGACACAAATGAATAATGAGAGGCAAAGTGTTGAGCACTCTTGGAGGACTAACAAGTCTCCTGCATAAAGTAACACTTGATCTGAGTCTTGAGAGAAGATAGGGATTGTAAAGAGGAGAAGGTGAAGAGGGAGAGTATTACAGACATGAATGATAGCCAGTGTCATGTTTGGAGGGTCACATATGCTGCTGGAGCAGAGGATGGAAGGAGTCAGGGAGGATAAAAGGTGGAAAAAATAAGCAGTCAGATTGTAAAGTTTTAAATGCCAAAGAGAAGTATTTATAGTTGATCCCAGAGATCACAGAGAGCCAATAGAGTTTCTGGAATAGTGAGTTGACATTACATTCCACACCAAAGTTCCCCCACCTACTGACAGACAAGGTATGTTTCAGCTTCAACTTACCCCCCTCTTTATCATCTTTTCCCCCCGATTTATCATCTAAAAATTTATCTTTCTGTGTCATACACAGAATAATTATTTCTCTCACCTCCCAGTAGTCAGTCAATAACAAATACAAATAAAAAGAAAGATAATTCCTATCCTCAGAAAGCTTATAGTGTAGAGGAGGAAAACACATAAAAGGGAAGGGAAATGCTAAGGAGGAGAAGGTATCTGATGCTAGTACATGACACAGCAGTCCAGCTAGGGTGGGAAATGATGAGATGGTCAGCCTGAGCATTTTCCTTAAACAGAGATTCTGGGGGGAACTCTGTACCCTCCAATCAGAAGGAATAATGTAAGTTCCTTCATGACTAGTGACTATGTCATTTATGCCAGCTGTCATACCTAAAGGGCTCTTGCCTGGCTTTCTTTGAAGCAGCATACAAGGAGTCTTTCCTGATTCCTCTCCAATTTTTAGCATTACTTCATATTTACTTATCTGTGAATATGTTTTATTCTCACCATAGTCTAATATAAACTCCTTGTGAGAAGGGATTATTTAATCATTCATTCATTTGTCTTTGCATCCACAACATCTAGCTCAGCATTTGGCACACAGAAGCACTTAGTAAATATTGGATTGAATTTGTTCTCCAACTGACATTGGTCATTACCCTTAATCACACAGTATTGTCTCTGTTCATATGATCATAGATTTGGAGCTGAAAGAGACACGTAGGACAGTTAATCAACCACTCCTTCCCCCCATTTTATAAATGAAGGAAGGGCAGAATCAAGATCTGTACTTAAGTTTGGGGAAGGCTAAGCTCAGAACTCTTTCCATGGTGCAAAGTTTGGTTGATATCATTGTATTAATAACATTTTTAGGGAATTTTTTATTGAAATATCTTTGGTCTCATCATAAAGTTGTGAGATTCCAATGAGATAATGTGTTTTTTAGACCATAAAGCATTATAGTAAACAATCACCATTCACTATTAATATAAGATCAGTTATTATTAATATGAATTCCTGTCAACTAGATAGCATACCATAGCAGATTGAACAAGGGTCTTGAAGTCAGGAAGACCTGAATTAAGATCCTGCCTAAAACACTTCCTAGCTGTGTGGCTCTAGGCAAATCACTTAACTAATTTTTGCCTCAGTTTACCCATTTGTAAAATGATCATACTACTAGCACTTACCTCATGGATTTGCTAGGAGAATAAAATAGAAAAAGTCAAATAAAAGTCAAGCATTTACATTTCACTGCACAGTAGGCACACAAAGAAAGACATACAGAAAAAAACAAAAAATAGTTCCTACCCTCAAGAACCTTGCCATCTAATATGCAAATAACAATATCCATACAAAATAACAGAGTAAATTGAAAGTAACATATGAAAGAGGCTTTGCAAATTTAAAACATCCTATAAATGCCAGTTGAGATGATGGGTGATCTAGATCTGAATTAATAAGTAAATAAACCCCCCAAACCCTACCAATCCCCTATACAATGCATTAGGACTTTGCCTCCACATTTGGGTCTCCTCACTCCAAGCTAAACTGCAATATAATTTTGTGTCTCAGCATAAGGCTTGTTAACTCATTCCCATTTTTTATCAAGTTGTTTACTAAGCTTCTGATAGATGTGGCAAATTATGCATTAATTATGTAGTGGGGGAGATATTTATTACTGCTGACATTCTAATAAAGCAACAGCAGGGGCTCAATCTGCAAATGTTGCTGTGAAGTATTTAAAAGTATTACAGTTTGGAGCAATGCTATCCAGAACCCACTTGGCTCAGAAAGCTTGAAGTTAAGAAATTACAGGAACTGCAACATCCACCTCCACACTCCCATCCCCCATAGAGCGGTGCTCTGAAGAAAGTTCGGGGATTCCAGAAGTCCTAGGTAAGGAGGAAGAGCATTCCAGGCTGGGAGTGGTTATGAGGGTGGGGTGGGACACACACTTGTCCTGCCATACTCAAGCAACTGACTTCCTGACTGATGTTATCTAGGTTTCATTTCTGGTTTGAGCTTTAAACAAGCAAAACCAGTTGGTCAAGGAAAACCCATTGAAGGAGAATATTCCTCATACTCTTTTGCATGAAGACCCTTATTTTTTAAGTTACTCTTCTGGGAGTTGCAGGACTGCTTTAGAAAAAACCAAACTTCCAGACCACACCTGACCTTTTCCAAGAAAATAGGATCCCTTCTTGGGCTTTTGCCTGGGAATTTAAATGCCAGACAAATAAATGCACACTCCACTGTGAATGAATGCAGATGTGATCTCGGAGAGTGAGAATATCTAGACATTGAACTATGGGGTAAAGGGGGTTAATGCTGTCTCTTTGTGTCCCCATTTGAGATTTTCTTGGCAAAGATATTGGAGTGGTTTGTCATTTCCTTCTCCAGCTCAGTTTATAGATGAGGAAACTGAGGCAAACAAGATTAAATAACAGCTAATAAGTACCTGAGGCCAGATTTAAACTCAAATCTTTGTACCTCCAGGCCCTGCACTGTTTTCTCACTGAACCACCTAGCTGTCCTTGAGGAAACTTTAGGGGAACTTTTTTTAGGGGATTTTTTTTTTTACAGAAAAATATCAAATAAAATCATCCCAGTTTTAAAGTACTTAAGGATAGAGTTTAGATCTGTGATTTCAATCAATTAATCAGTTAACATTTATTAAATGCCTATTATGTGCCACACACTGTGCTAAGTGCTAGGATAGAAAGAAAGGCAAAAACAGTCCCTGTTCTCAAGTAGTTCCCAATCCATGGGGTAAGGAGTGGGGAATGGGCTATATCAGGGAAGAGGTGGGTGGTGGGGCATAGCAGAGGATATGCAAGTAATTATGTGCAAGCAATATTTATACAGAATAAATAGGAGATAATCTCAGAGGAAAGTATTAAAGATCACACTATCTGTAGGTGTCAGAAACAGGACCTGAGTGTATAAATCTTCCTGGCTTGTTTTGTATCCTCCATGCTGCCTCTGCTTAATGTTCACATAAATGTATTTTATTTTTTCTCAAATCCTTCTGTGGATACCTCAACTTGATGTGAAGTTGACCCTGGGTTCTCAGAAGCTAAGCCTGAAAAATAATAGCTTGCATTATAAATACAAGCTCTGGCAGTTTCTAGCAAAAACCACAGAGGTTCCAAGCTTGGACTAGTCTTAGATCTTCTTCAATCTGTTGTCTGGGAACTAGCCCAGCTAAGAACATATAAAATGGCACATCACCTGTTGGCTGCCAAAGATGAGATCTTTGGCCAACACAACTTGTATAATATTTTATGTTTAAGTCATTGACCCTATTAGTAATTTACTTTGTTTCTTATTCAATCTCAGTTTGTGTCTTTCTAAAAAACATTTCCATTGATTTTTCTACTGTTTGTCTTTCAGCCCCACAAAAAAACCAGGAACTTGGAACCTAAAAAAAAAAATTTTATTTTTTTTTTTTTGGAAAATATCTAGGATCCCCTGGACACAAAAAAGGAAGAAGGAAATGTTGATAAGACTTTAACAAACAAGATGATTTCATTGTAGACTACTTTGAGAAAAAGTTTATAGTTCAAATAGACCAGGTCAGAACTCAAAGGTATGTGTTGACTTCAATTTTGTCCCAACCAGTTCTCCTGTTATTTTTCCTCTTTAAATTGAAACCAGATAATGATCAAATCATAAAATGAACCCAGATCAGATCAGATATAAGTAGCTTTAGAGGTCTTTGAGTCTAACCCATTTACTATATAGAAAAGAAAACAGAAGTCCCAAAGAGATTAAATGATTCCCCATAAGTCAGATTTAAAACCCCAGCCTTCTGGCATAGTTTCTTTTATTCTATGAATGTGGAATAATGAATTGGGTGCTGGACATTAGGAAAAACTAGGTTCAGTTCCTATTTCCAGGATTTTTTAGGTGTGTGATCATGAATAAGTTTCTAAATTTGTTTCCTCATCTATTAAAAGTAGATAGCATCAGATATGCAATTTAAATGAAAGACCATAAGTAAAGAATTTTGTAACTTTAAAGCACTATATAATAGTCAATTGTTATTACACTACATCCATGTTCCTATAAACCTTTTTTAATAGAGTGTGCCAGAACCAGCTATGACCAACAGTCTATTGTTTAATTTTCAATAGGAATATTTATATCTTAGAAATCAGCAAACTTTACAAATCAGGTTTTGATTTATTGTTTTGTTATCTAGACTTTAAAAAGTGATGAAGAAAATCACTAAATATATGTTAAGAATAGTTTTTTTTTTCCTGCAGAATAAAGGTTGTCAAATATTTGTCACACTCCTGCTTTTAACTGACATGAAGAACTTAGATACACTTTAAGCAATGTCTCATTTTTCTGGCTCATTATTCCCATCCATCTCAGCCAGGACCTCCAACATTTAACTTAAAGGTAATATTGTGCCTACCTCTCTACCAGCAATTCTTTTTACATTCCAGAAGATGGCAGTTCTTCCTCTTGCCTGGGGACCAGCTATCATGGTCCATAGAAAACACACTTCAAGAGATGTTTCCCAAGGAATTCACAGTGGAGTCACTGTAATACAATGAACTGAATAATTTATTAGCATAGTAAAAGGATACAAGGAAAATATATGTATTCCTAATTCTAGAATACATACTAGGATGCCCTAGCAAAATTCCAGACCAAAATCAAAGCCAGATGACCCAATTAGTGATGACAAATTATAAGCTTTCATACAGTGCAATAAGTACTGCACAGAGAAATAATCATTCTGTAGATGTTCACTTACAAATCTGTCATCCCTCCCATTAGCAGTTATAGAATACTGGCTACAGCATGTCTTCTACCACTCCCAGTTCTTGGAAATTTCTCCTCTCCACCCTTCATAATAAGTCATAAACAATTTTAAGAATGTCCACTTATCTGAGTAGCATGATTGCATGTAACCAAGTCTTTTAGGGACATACTACCTTGCTAAGTAGTCTACTTCCAAATTCAGTACTCTTTATAATATGTTTTTTTCTTTAAAAAAAAAAAGATATTCTGGGGCAGCTAGGTGGCGCAGTGGATAGAGCACCAGCCCTGAAGTCAGGAGTACCTGAGTTCAAATCTGGTCTCAGACACTTAATAAATTCCCTAGCTGTGTGACCCTGGGCAAGTCACTTAACCCTAATTGCCTCAGCAAAAAAGCAAAAAAAAAAAAAAAAGGATATTCCTCTATTAATACATGAAGATATATAAAAAAAAAGTCACACTCAACATACAAAGGATGAAATAAAGGGCTATCACTAAGAGTGATAGCAAAAAAAAAATTAGTGAGGTATTAAAACAGTATGAAGAAGAGTAAAATTCAGAATGAACTGAAGCTAACATTGGAAGCTGACAACAGAATTTACTTTTTAAGCAATGCTAGAAGCAAGAGAAAGATCAAAAAGGTAAGATCACTGCCTGGAATTGGTGGGGCAATGCTAATCGATGACAGAAAGGAAGTAGAACTATTCACTTTTCATTTTGCTTTGATTTCTCTATATAGAAGAGCTTTTCAAACTCAAGATATAATAAGAAGGGTTATAACAGGGAGCTAAAACTAATGATAGAGGTGAGAAAATGAAAAGAAGGTAAATATCTGCTTTCAAAGAACTCAAGTTACTGGACCTGGATTAACTACATCCCAGGGAAGCAAAAGAAGAAAACAAGCTAAAGTTATTACACAAACACTTTAAATAAACAAGTTATCTTTATTGCATCTTTCATGATTACCAAGCAAGAAACTGATTAAGGCAGCTATGTGGCCCAGTGGATAGTGCAGGCCTTAGAATAAGGAAGACTTGAGTTTAAAACTGGCCTAAAATATTTCCTGTATGACCTCAGGCAAATTATTTGACTTTTACCTGTCTCATTTTCCTTATTTGTAAAATGGGGTTGTGAATTTGTTGTTGTTCAATACTATTTGACTCTTTATGACACCAACTGAGGTTTTTTTGGTAAAGATACTGGAGTGTTTGCCATTTCTTTCTCCAGCTCACTTTATAGATGAAGAAACTGAGGCAAATAGACTTGAATGACTTGCTAGTTATTGTCTGAGGTCATATTTGAACTTGGAAAGATGAGTCTTCCCAACTCCAGATCCATCATTTTATTCATTATATCACCTATGTGGTCTTGGGAAAATAATAGCACCTACTTAATAGGGATGCTGGAAGAATAAAAAGAAAAAAACTATATAAATGCTAGGAGGTTTTGTTTGTTTTTTGTTTGTTTGAAAATGTCTTCCTAGTCAGATAGACTGCAAGTTTGGGGATTACTCATGGGCCTGACTCTACTACTGATTGGCACCTAAGCTGTGGCCAATTATGCCTTTTTGTGTGAGCCAGTTTGTTTCTTTAGGCAGCCTGGTGTTCCCCATGTTTGCTCACTCCAAGGAATTCATCATATTGATGCCAGATGTAGTATGACCATCCAATCAGCTTCAGCCCTTCCATACTTTAGAACTGAACTCAAGCAATCTGCCAACCTCAGTCTCCCAGTAAGAGAGATTACAGGCATATTCTGTCACACCTGATATCATCTTATATGATTTTAACTTATTTATAATCTCAAACCTAGTACTCCAAACTCTTAGATTATATAGATTAGGTTCAATCTTATTATCTTCTCTCTGAAACCACACTTTTTTAGTTTGTTTTGCTCCTATCTAAAGCTTCTTCTGGGCCAAGACGGTAGCAGACCTACAGCAACATGAGTTAATACCTCCCTTCCCCACCACCACCACCAGGGGTGTTGTAAACCAAGATATTATGGAACAGAAACATAAGGCTGTTTTAGCTAACTTTTTTTCTCCATGTGGGTTGACAAGAAATGCACTTGTAGATCCTTGGTCAAGGAATATATAAGATCACAGGCTGTTTTTGATATCCTCATGGAAACTCTTTGGGGGCTGCTTTTACCAGAAGATCACATTATCAGAAATTTTAGAAATATAAATATTTCTCAGAACCCTCAGATGCAGAGGGATCATTTTACCAGATGTAGAAACCCCTCCTAGAATATTCTAGGATACCTAGTTCTCCATAGATATAGGAGAAAAGGATCCATAGTTCTCATTTAAGTCTTCAAGGTAACCCTGGAAAGAATATTATCAATACAGTGATGGGGTCAGAAGCCAGATAGCCAGGAGTTGGGAAGTAAGTAGGAGAAAGGAAATAGAGGCAATGAGTGTAAAGTTTTCTTTGTGGGAGTTTGCCTATGAAAGGAAGAAGAGGCATAAGAGATAGCTAGAGAAAAAGCCATACATTCTATAAGGAAAAAAGAGAAGGTTTGAGGGGGCCACCAAGTAAAGTATGAGAGTCAATCAGAGAAGATCAAAACCTGCCTCAGAATGCTGTCATAAAAGATTAAATGCACATATAAAATGCTTTGCAAATTTTAAACTATCATATAAACACCAGCCTTAGTTTTCTCATCTGTAAATAAAGGGATTGAATTTCATGACTTCCATTCAATCTATCTTTTTTTGATTTTATTCAAGTGAGGCCTATGGGAAGTCCATAAAAGAATTAGACATAGATGTTCTCATGATCTCTGTCAATTCTAAAATTATCATTCCCATTTTACAGATAAGAAATTGAGACAGAAAAGTCCTGTCTTTCCAAGGATAACACAATAAGTATCTGAAGCAATATTTAAATCTGATTTTACCAACTCCAAGTTCAGTACTCTATCCTCTGGGTCACCGATTTGCATGTTCCTTTGGTTTCTTGTGTTGTTATTGTTGTTTTTAAACTAAATACACATGATGCAATGGATAGAGCACTTGCCCTGGAATCAGAAGGATCTAAGTTCAAATCTAGCCTCAGATGCTTGACACTTACTAGCTGTGTGACCATGGGCACTGTCATTTAATCCTGATTATCTTGCTCCCTCCCCCAAAAAATTAATTAATTAAAAAACACAAGTAAAACAATCCCTGCCTTCAAGGAGCCTTTATTACAGGCTATATTCTAATAGAGAAAGGCAATGTATATATAGAAATGGTGACTAGAGAAGAATGTTTTTGTCTGGGAAATCACAGAAATAATGTGAAGGCAATTTATTTACATGTGCTTTCTAGGAAAAGGAATGTTATTTTGGCTACTGTCCTTAGAGCTAGAGGAGGAAAGGCATTTGAATTTCACAACAATTCTAAGAGAATTTTTATTTTATTCTCACTTTAATTGAGGAAAATTAGATGGACAGGGATTTAGTGGCTTGCCCAGGATCACACAACTACTAAGTACAGTAATTTGAAATTCAGGTCTCTTTGATTACAAGCCCAACACTCTATCCACTGTACCTACCATGAAGATGGATGGAGAACAGCCTACTGGGGGCTGGGTCAGGCTGTATGTGAAGGCTTCTTGCCAATAATAATTATGAGTTGGGAACCACAACATAGGGATATCTCTAAGGCTAGAATATCAGCAAAAGAAGGAGAGACTTCTTATCCCACCATGTTTTGAGAACATTGAGGTTTTTCCTTCCCTTCCTGAAATGCCAGACTTTGAACTTGTCACTTTTGTAAATTATCTACCCTGGGCAGATCTTATAAGTCTCCTACTGAGAACAGCAACTAAAGATTCCTTTTCTCCCCAGGCTAAATATGTTCAGATCTTTCAATTGATTCTTATATATTGTGACCTAAAGGACATTTATGCCCTTCTCTGGACACTATACACTTTATCATATCTTTATTTTTAAAAAAATTTATAATAGTTTTTTTATTTTCAAAATACATGCAAAAATAATTTTCAACATTTACCCTTGCAAAACCTTGTGTTTCAAATTTTTCTTCCTTTCTTCCCCTTCCCCCCTTCCCCTAGACAGCAAGTAACCCAATATAGGTAAAACATGTACAAATCTATATATTTCCACAAATATATTTCCACAATTTTCACAAGAAAAATCAGATCAAAAAGGGGGGAAATGAGAAAAAAAGCAGGCAAACAAAAAAGGTGAAAATACTATGTTGTGTTCCTCATTCAGTCCCCATAGTCCTCTTTCTGGATGCAGATGGTTCTCTCCATCATAAATCTATTGGAATTTGCCTGAATCACCTCATTGTTAAAAAGAGCCAAGTCCATCACAGTTGATCATCACATAATCTTGTTGTTGCTATGTACAATGTTCTTTTGGTTCTACTCACTTCACTTAGCATCAGTTCATATCATATCTTTCTTAAATAGTTGAAGGATATGAACACAATATTCTAAATGAGACTTGACAAGGCAGAACACAGTGGAATCATCACCTCCCCAATTCTGAAAATTCTGCCTCCTCCTAATGAAGCTCAAGATTGTATTAACATTTTTGGCTGACCCACACACTACCAAACTTATAATGAGTTTGTAGTACACAAAAAACTTAGGTCCTTTTCAGAATCACTGTCCATTTATACTTCCAATGGTCAACAAGAAACAGGCTTGCCCCAAGACTCTATATGGTTGGAACAGCAGTAGACAGAGACTATTCATGCATTCTCTAAGGTCTAGCTATCAGCTTATTATGGAGAAGAAATTCAGAGGAAAAAGAAACTCATTGCATTGATTTAACTACATATGAGCCCAATATACATAATGAAAACCTTAATATAACTTTAGATTGTGACATATAATTCTAAGAGAGAAATATGTAGTGATTCCTAAGGCTTCCAATCTAACTAGTTTTCTATGACTGAATATTTTGGGTTTCTCTGGTTCTTTGCTCTATTTAATCCTTTCCCAAACATTGGAATAAATATCCCATTATTAGGAATTTGTTGTGATTTAATTGCACAAATTAGCCTGATATGAAGAAATCAGTTATGCTCTTCTACTCCCTTATTCTCTGATGATTTCCTTTACAGCTTGGGAGTCTGACAGATTCATTCTATTTCCTATGAGGCTCTGATTTTTTATATGCTTAAAAGACTCTGTTGTGCTTCCAATTTCCTTTTCACTCTCTTATTATCTACCATAACTGCCAAAGCGTATGTTCCATTTATCAAATGTCATTCTGGGCTTTATCTTTATTGTATAGAGGATTTTACCACCCCAAATTAACCCATTTGCTTTCTTCCCTTTTCCATCTTGCCTTCCTTTCTCATTCTAAGCTATAGAAATCATTCTGAATTTTCAAAAGGCAATTTAAAAGACGCCAAAAACTGGCCTTTGATGATTTTAATCTGGATACCTGAGATTTTTCTTTTAAGTGAATATGGTATATTTTCTGTATGAAAATGATCAAATAAGAACATACACACACACACACACACACACACACACACACACACACACAAACCCAACCTCTTGCATGTTTTTAGGCCCAATCCCAAGAAAGAAAAAGAGTGTTGCTTTACCAAAGAGATGATTTTCATTAAAGTCAGCTATAAGCTAAATCCAATTTTCTCACAAACTTCCATTATAAAAATTAGAACTCTGCATACACCATGAAGATTCATGGGTATCAGAACAAATTGGTCTCATCTGCTCAATCCATAGGGGAAAGTGTTCACATGTTTGGGGTAGATATCCCTCTAAGTCACCAAAACCAGGTTGAGCTATATATATTGATTGCTATTGATAATCAGAGGGTCTCAAAATAAGGTGCTTTCTGTTGTTGTAACTTTTAAAATGATGCATAAAGAATGGCTATTGTCTAAAGTGACCAATTAGTAATTTCTAAGGATTGATCAAATCCCTGTGCCAATGTGTTAGTTTGTTTTATTTAACTGTATTTCTTTTTACAAGAGGTTTTACTTCAAGGTGGGAGTAACTGTTGCAAACTAACATGTTAAAAAAAATCAGTAAAAGATTTATATACATTATAACCTCTCTGGCAAACTCCCCAACTAGCTTTTGTATTCATGATTTAGATCCCTAGAGGGCAACTGCTACCTAAGGTTCTAGGAGTGTCCAGTGGTGTCTAGCCATACCACTATGGTTAACAAGCCCCCTGAGGTTTGCTTCTTCTTGACAAATCAGCCAATAAACATAATAAACTCCTAGCAAAGGCATTTACTAAAGATGACAAAATAAAAACTATCTATAAAACACTCCCCCCCTATATACTGAGAGCACATTCCCCCAGAAATAGACACAGCATGTACAGAAAGAATAGGTTCAAAATTAGAGCATAATTAATAATTAATAAATCAGAGTATAGAGAAGATAAGAGAGAGATTCATGGGAGGGGGAGAGGTTAAGTATAAGTTAAGGAGTAGAATTAAAGTAAAAGAGGTAGCAAGAATAGGAAATCAGAGATTATACACAAGCACTATGACAAAGATCAGTAGAATATATTAGAAAAAAAGGTGGGGAGCTTAGACAAAGTCACACTTAAAGATTCAATCAAGAAAAAAATCTACATTATATGTCAGCCATATTAATATTGTTTAGATGCATATCTATGTAAGTATAAATTCATATATATATGTGTGTATGTATGCATATAGGAGTATATACATAGATGTATGTATTCTGTGTGAGTACACACATACATATATATTATATACATTTATATATGTGTGTATGTATATATGTATACACACACACACACATGCTAAATATAACCCCCTGCTTGGGAATGAAAATAGGGGGAATGAAAGGGGTAGAAAAGAATAAAGTAAAAAGTACACAGCAGAGAACAAAAGAAAACCTTTAAGGAAGCAAAGAAAAGATGGACAATAATAAATATAATCTCCTCTATTATTATATATGCTTTCTTGAAATAGAAAATCATTGTTATATATTTTGAATCCTCTCGTGTTCTTTTGAAAACATGATATTTTCTAAAAATTTAATTTTTTTACTAAATATATATATACATAAAATATATATTTTTAAAATTATATAATGATAGTATACCCTACACTTGTAGTCTAGCAAGTCACATCTGAAATTTCCAGGCAAAAAGAAAAGGATTTCCTCTTTATTGAATCATCACAATAACTTCCTAAGGTCTGATCCTTTCTGATCAGCTTCCTTTTCTAATGCCAGTGATGAGGCTTCTTGAAGTTGCTCCTTCCCTTCAATGATTCTCTAATTATCTGTGTCTTTCTAGACTTACCCACTGGATGCTAGTCAATTAGCTCTCCTTCAAAGCTAAATGATCAATATCTTATTATCTTTGCCCATTTGACAAGTGTAGCAACCTCAGGGTTATTTTGATTTTTATTTCTTTTTATTATTAGTGATTTGAAGCACTTTTTCATATGGATGGGATAGTCAATGTTAGTAGGATTGTGAAAAGCTAGGCATCTAATATTTTGATGATAATGCTTCTAATTAATGCAACTATTCTAGAGAGCAATTTGAAATTATTCAAATAAAGTAGTTCAAATGTCTTTACCCTTTGGCAGAGAAATTGATTCCATCTCTAGGTTCCATATACATGAATATATTTATAGCTGCAATTTTTGTGGTAGCAAAGAACTAGAAATGAAAGAGATACTCATCAATTGGAGAACAAAAAAATGAATATATGAATATAATGGAATCTTGATATTAAAATCATGACTATAATGGAATATTGATATATTATAAGAAAGGAGGTTTGTGAAAAATGGAGAAAATCATGGACAACCTCATATGAACTAATGTAAAGTGAAGTAAGCAAAGTCAGGAAAACAATATTTATAGGGGCTTCAATAATGGAAAGAATAACAATTGCAAAGCAATTGAAAAGATAGATCTGAAAAGATACTTTATCCCATTTTTGGGGCAGTATTGGGGAAAGAGAGGAGAGAAATAGGTGTGAGAAGATTAAATATAATGTCCATTTTTTCCAATATTTTGATAAATTTGATTCTTTTCTCTAATTCATCTGTTTTTTGTTGTTTGTTTGTTTGTTTTAATCTTTGTTCTGGGGAATAGCTCTTGGAGAGGGAGGAAAGGGGTGGTATAGGAGAAAAGCCAAGCAATATAAAAACAACAGATACCAATAAAAGTATTTTTTTTGAGCTACCCCAGCAGGGGTCTCCTTCACTGGTAGTTTCCAGCTGTCGATGCAGCTAGTATTCCAGGCTGAAATATTTAAAGTTCCCAGGTGGTAAAGGAGTTCATAGTTAATTAAAAGATCACCAGGTGTGGCTACAACTTTAATAATAGTTATGTTAGGGGGAAAGACTGGGTCTGTTATTTCACTGATATAGAGAACTACAAGATAGTGCAATTCCCTCTAGGAGGAAAGGGCCAGCACCTTTATCTGAAATTTATAAACTTAAGAGACTTATCTAGAGTCCAACTTTTTAAAGTGGGGTCTTGAAAATGAATGTGGCATGTGCAAAAATGTTTGTGGCAGCCCTTTGCAAAGTGGCAAGAAACTGGAAAATGAGTGGATGCCCATCAGTTGGAGAATAGCTGAATAAGTTATGGTATATGAATGTCATGGAATATTATTGTTTTATAAAAAACGATTAGAAGGATGATTTTAGAGAGGCCTGGAGAGACTTACATGAACTGATGCTAAGTGAAATGAGCAGAACCAAATCACTATACACGGCAACATCAAAATTATACAATGATCAATTCGATGAATGTGACTCTTTCCAATAATGAGATGACTAATGCCAGTTCCAGTGATCTTTGATGAAGAGAGCCATCTACACCCAGAGAGAGGACTGTGGGAACTGAATGTGAATCACAACATAAAATTCTCACTCTTTCTGTTGTTGTTCACTTGCATTTTGTTTGCTTACTCATTTACTTTTCTTTTTGATCTGATTTTTCTTATGCAGCAAGAGATTTGTATAAACATGTTTATACATATTGGATTTAACATATATTTTAGCATATACAATATATATTGGATTGCTTGCCATTTAGGGGAGGGTGATGAGGGAAGGAAGGGAAAATCTGAAACACAGGGCTATGCAAGGGTCAATGTTGAAAAATTATCCGTCCATATGTTTTGAAAATAAAAAGCTTTTAAAAAGAAAGAAAGAAAGAAAATGAATATGGGAGTTGTGAAATTTTGATTTATTATCAATAAGTGTTTGATTTGTATACTTTTTATATACCTATTTTTCTGAAATCATACAAAAATTTCTCAGGGTAAAAGGAGTCATGAGTAGAAAAGATTTAAGAAGCCCTGATCCAGGGGCAGCTAGATGGCACAATGGATAGAGCACAGGCCCTGAAGTCAGGAAGACAGAAGAGGAGTAGAAGGAGAAGGAAAAGAAGGAAGAGGAGAGGGAAAATGAGGAGGAGGAAGAGGAAGAGGGGCAGGAGGAGGAGGATGAGGGGAGAGGGAGAAGGGAAGGAGGGGAGGGAGAAGAGCAAGAAAAGGGGGAGGAAGAGGGAAAGGGAGAGAAGCAAGGAGAGAGAAGAGGAAGAGGAAGAGGAGGAGGAGGAGAGGCAGGACTAGGACCCAGGGCCTCCTGGTTAAACAATCAGCTCTCTGAATCAGTAGACTACAGCCTTTCAACACTGTTTAATAACTTGGACACCTACTTTCATTGGCGTCCCCACAGCCTCCAATTTCTTTTCTCAAGGCCCTAAAGTGAAATGGAGAGTTAATCTCTCACAGTCTCCCCTCCCACTTTTTGCCCCTATAGCAGGTATATGATATTTTTGAGAATTTCAAAGGATATTACAATTGGTAAGGAAAGATGTCAAAAAAGAGAAAATTGCAAAGTTTTAAGGAGTCTTTAGCAGAATGAGACAATGTATAGAGAGCCAGGAATTCCTGGGCTTATGTCTTGTTTCTAATATATACTGACCAAGCAACTGCAAGTAAATCCCTTAACCTCCCAGACCATAGGAAGCTCTGTAATACCATAATATGTAATATATAGATAGAGTGGCTTTCCTCATCTGGGAAGTCTCTATAATAGTGAAATTGCAGATAATTTATTTTACTCATTATCAGAGCAGAAAAAATCTTTTAAAAAACTATTCACTTTTTATTTTTAAAATCTTATTTTCCCCAATTATATGTTAAAACAATTTTAAACATTTTTTTTAAAGTTTTAAGTTTCAAATTCTCTCTATACTTTCCTCCCTGCCTCCCTTCCCCCATTCTTGAGATGGTAAATAATCTGAAATAGGACCATCTCTTTCTCTCATTCCCCTTTCCATCTCTCTCCTTCTCCCTCTTTTTTCCCCATCCCATTCTATCTTGCAGAGGCAATAGAAGAAGACAACAGTGTACTAGTGGAGAATCACAAACTGAAGAAAAAGTTCTCTAAATTTCAAAGCATAACCAAGACTCTGCATCAATAGTGGAAAGAACTCTGGGTTCTGGATTCAAGAGATCTGGGTTCAAATCCTACATTTGGTGCCTATTAACTGAGTGGTCTTAAGCAAAATCATTTAATTCCATTGACCTTAGTTTCTCCATGTGTAAAACTGTGGAGCATTTTAGCAGGGTGGTGCACTGCTCCTGGCCTAGAGTAAGTAATTCTCCTCTTCCTGAGTTCAAATCTGACCTCAGACATTTACTAGCTATATGACCCTGAATAAGTCAGTCAAATCTGTTTGCTTCAGTTTCCTCATCTATAAAATGACTTAGAGAAGGAAATAGCAAACCATTCCAGTATCTTTGCCAAGAAAATTCCAAATTGGAACACAAAGAATGAGACATGACTAACAAAATGCGGAGAATAAACTCTGAGGTCTCTTCCAGTTCTAGTTCTATGATCCAATGTAGAAACTCTTTGGAAACTGAAAAAAAGCTTAATGGGTATTAGAGGTACTGATGTGAGTGATGGTGAGCTCTGGGGAAGAAACAAGATAGTTTCCAGATTACAGGAAAGGATATGAATGTTATCTGCAGAACGTGTGCTTGCTATGTAATATGGATTGTTAAAATGAGATACCCTCTTTCAACTGTTCTTTCTATCTAATGAGGTCTTCCCTATCTCAAGGGTCTCTAAATCATCAGTCTAAAGAATGTCTCCTGGAGGAGAGATAAAAAGGAGGTGAGGCAAAAGATTCCTCTTGGTAGAACCTAAGACCAAGTCTAAGGCTCAGCTACTAGCCCTAAGATATCCCATTATCTTGGACTCCTGATGGTCTCCTTTAGATTATTAATCTATTTTCCTGAAAGATAAATATTTAAGACAACAGTTTGAAGGCAGTTGAAGACCCAATGATATAGGTTATTTCTGGTGTGTTTTGATTAATGACAAGAAGTAAATCAAGGAGGAAGCCTAAATTCCAGGGCTTGGGGATAGGATTGGGAAATAGAGATGGGGAAGAAAAGAGAGAAAGGAACTGGATAACTTACAGTCAACATCTCTACTTTCTCTGAGGAAACAGGGACAGATGACTTCCTTCAGCAAAGTCAAAAAGAATGACTGATAACTAAAGTTTCTAAGTTCTCAGGAGGAAAGTTAGGATAGATTTGAGTAAGATTACCCTTGCTTAGGAGATGAAAAGTCTGGAAGGTATCTGCAAATTGATTAATGAGGATTATGAGGGAGATATATAAGTATCATGTTGAGTACTATGAATTGATATAAATGACAAGGAATAAAATGCTATTTTCTAAAAAAGTTGGACAAAGTACCCTTTATGGTTCAGTTAATTAGATAATTAAGACTTTAAAATAACTTACTTGACAACTGAAAAATGTTTTCTCCAACACCACTAGATTGTATACACATGAAACCACTCTCTTCTGTGGAGAGAATAAAAAAATTTTATTTCTGTGGAGAGAAAAAATTTTTTTTTAAATTTATGGACTCACTATCCCTTAAGACTTCCTCTCCCCAACCTTGTACAAAGTTATGCAAAGTGAAATGAGCAGAACCAAGAAAGCACTGTACATAATATCAACAACATTGTGTGATGATCAACTATGAATGTCTCAGCTCTTTTCAGCAGCACAATGATCCAAGTACAAAGGAAAATGCTATCCCTATCCAGATAAAGAACTAATGGACTCTCAATACAGATCAAAACCTACTCTTTTCACTTACTTTATCTTTCTAGTGGTTTGTTTTCCTTTTGATTTGTTTCATCTTTCATGACTGTGACTAATATGGAAATGTTTTACAAGATATCATATGTACAAACTATATCAAACTGCCTACCATCTTCAGAAGAAAGGAGGGGAAAGAGGAAGGGAGAAAAATTTGGAACTCAAAATCTTGCAAAAATGAATGCTAAAAAATTTCATGACATATAACTAGGAGAAAAAATAAAATACTATTTTAAAAAATTAATTAGTTTTTAAAGACTTCCTCTTCCCATGATCCTTTGTCTTTCCTTCCATCTGTGAAAAACTATGCTTCCTATCAACCTCCTAAATAATAAGATTTGCTTTGAGCACAAGGAGATACAATGACAAAAGCACAGTCTCTTCCCTCAAGGAGTTTATGTTCGTGGAAGAATATGTCACAGTAAATAAAAAATGTAATAGACGTGTGTGTGTTAATGTGTGTGCGATATGTGAATGAGGAGAGGTTATTAATGGTTAGGAGTAAAGACTTTCCATAGGAATGAAAACATCAGCTGAGCCTTAATGAGGGCTATGCTGTGCAATGGATAAAGTGCCAGATCTAGAGTCAGGAATATTCATCTTCCTGAGTTTGAATCTGGTCTTAGACACTTACTAGCTGTGTCACCCTGGGCAAGTCATTTAAACCTGTGTCATTCATTTTCCTTATCTGTAAAATGAACTGGAGAAGGAATGACAAACCATTCCAGCATCTTTGCCAAGAAAACTCCAAATGGTATCACAAAGAGTCAGATGGTTAAAAACTACTGAGAAACAACAAAGGGAACTAGAGATTTCAAAAGATCAAGATAAGAAAGAATAGGTCAGACATGGGGAATAGCTTGGAAAGACATGAAGGCAAAAGAAGGAAGGCCATATTCAGAAAACAGCAAGACAATCTTATTGACTCTAACAGAATGAATAAAGGAAATTAATGTAAATAATCTTCAATAAGTCTACTTATTGATTAATAGATGTTAATTAGTATTAATAACTCTCAATGAGTTTACTATCATTATCACCATAAAAATGAACTATCAGGTGGCACTAGGAAGCAAAGCAGGACTAAAAATGAAACAAAATTCCAAATATAAATCAGTAAGATATGAACTCAAATTTCTATGAGTTTCTACATCTGCAGAGATTCTAGAAAATCAGCCATGCAGAGGTAATCAACAGAATACTGGAAAGATTTGTCATTTCTTTCTCCAACTCATTTTACAAATGAGGAAACTGAGACAAAAATGACTTGCCCAGGGCCACACAGTTAGGAAGTATCTGAAGGCATATTTGAATTTAGGTCTTCCTGCCTGTAAGCGCAGAACTCTCTCCACCATGCCACCTAGTTGCCCACCATTGCTTAAGGAAAGATCTCTTAGAGCAATAGGAGGATCATTGAGGACCTAGGATTGTAATTCATGATGTTAGGATGGTATGTGGAGCTCACATAGAATCAAAGGCTTTTAGAATTTGCACAATGGAAAGAATGCTGAATTTGGAGTTAGGGAACGAGCTCAACATCTTAACTCTGCTATTTACTACACGTATGATCTCAGGTAAGTTAATGATCTTTGAATCTGAGAGTCATGAGTCTATGACCTTAGATAAGTTCACTTTTCTGGATTTTGATTCCTTCATCTCAAAAATAATGGAGTTAGATTAATTGACCTCAAAGATTCCTTGCAGCCCTAAATCTCTGATCCTATGACTTATGGACCATGTAGTTCCCTCCTTCATTTTATAGATAAGAAAATGGAAGCCCAATACAGGGGAAATAGCTTGTCTAAGGTCACACAGGTAGAAAGGACCAGAATCAAAAAAGGGCAGCTCAGGAGTCCTCTTCATATGTCTTGCATCCATTAGTTGACACTGATGTCACTTCTATCTGGAGAAACATCAGGCATCTCACCTATGACTAATTCAACACTTCGCACTTAGGTAGCTTTTGAATAAGGAGTATTGATCCATGACTGAATAAAGTCCCTGCTTTACCCAGCCAGCTGATCAGCCACACCTTCGACATTTTAGTATTGAGATCATCTCCTGTCCTTCAGTCTTGATGTCAGCAGCTTCAGTTTCCCATGAACAAAACATAGATCCCAGAAATAAAGCAAGTTCATCCAGTCCCAGGAAAGACTACACATCCTCTATGAAATTAAACAATAGTAGCTGTTTTACCAAGCAAGAACAGCAGACACATGACAGTAATCATTCAGGAAATGCAGCTGATGTGTTTACTCACCAGCTGCTAACCCCATTGGAAGCAATTAGTGTCAGACTATAAGACACAGAGGCAGAGGCACTTTTGGCACCAGTGATTTAATCTGGCTGTTTGTCTCAGTCCTGACTGAGACAACTTATTGCAATATGGAAAGTTGTGTGATTTCACAGGTGGAAAACCCAAGGATCCAAGGAACTTGTAAATGTCTCAGGACTTTGTACCACACTAGCCTGCCATGTGAATTATTGTCCCTTTCTTGGAATACTCCAACTAGGATTGGCTCAAGGAGAGATGTCCTATCTGGGACAGTGGAGATCTAGGAGTATGGGCTTTGTAAAGTCTGTAATTATCTGTAGGTAACAGGAAAGAATCAGAGTACTTGCCCTGATCTGATAAGATGGAAAAGAGAAATAACCCCTGATGAAAACTGGCTTTGGACTATGAAGTTTGTATTTGAAAGTGTTTCTGAGATTCCCCTTTCCTCCATTCTTACAGAAAAATTCCAGGGTGCACAAGGCAGGGTGCAGGGAAAAGTATTGCTTGTTCTTCTTGGTAAAAGTTCTGATTCTTTTTCTTATCTATGAATAAATATGGATATATAGATATAATCAATAAATAGATACCATTTTTTTTTCAATTTTGATTCTGAGCTGTCAGAATACCTAGGTTCTAATCCATTTCTACTTAGGAAAATCATTTGACTAGCTATACCTTTAGATATATCTAGCTAGCTAGCTATCAGTCATCTTCCTTAGGACTCACTTGCCCAATTCACTGTGGCACTACCTAAGGGGTTCCCAGAGAGGTAGCTGCTATTACTGTCAGGATTCTAGAGGTAATCTTGTATGAAATTACCTGCCTAATGCTAGCTCATGGGCCCCCATTGGTGTGCTTCCTCTTATAATTGTGAGTCAATAGACTCATCTACACAGAAGATGTAGCTAGGTCAGTAGACAAATAATTACAAAGCATTTATCCCAAACAAGTTCACTTCTGATTATAGCACAATACAAGTATATCATTTTCTTCCTTATCAGATATAGTATCTTGGTTGTTGAATCAATTCACTGCTGTACCGGCCAGCCCACTGGCAATAGCAGATTCTGCTATTGACTCCCATAATCCACTATTGGCTCTTTGATGTGTGTATGTGTGTATGTGTGTATATGTATATATGTATATGTATATATGTGTACATAAACATAGATATACATATACATGTGTGTGATGTGTATATTTTATACATAAACATAATATGTATATAAAACACCTTTCTATCTATATGCATTTTCAAAATCTACATAAAATGTCTCATAAACATCAACAATATGTGTTCTTAATTTTACTAAATGCCAATAGAGACTACAAATTCAGTATGCCCAAAGAAGCTCTATCTTTACCCTATACTAATCAGATGAGGGAAAAATTTATGATAACTTGTATTCATTTGATCTCTTTTGTCTAGTAGAATATATAAAATTCTTGCAAGCTCTAATAATTAACTAAGAGTTTTAGTCTATGGGGAAGGGGCCAAATATAATGTCAGAACAGACCTGACTTTTCTCCATAAAATCAGGTTTGATCATTTTTAGTTACCTCTCTGTTCTTCAGTTGCTTGTCATTTCAACCAGCTTGACATTTTCAATTTTTAAATCTATTGCTAGGACTTAAAGGATTTCAGAGAATGGTTGGACAGCAGCCAATGCAATAGGTCCATTTATCTGATAATCTTAGAAAAGTTCATATGGTTTAATTAGGGAGAATAAAGAGGAAGGTAGGGACAACAACAACAACAAAAAAGGATACTAGGGATCTTCCTCCCATTTCCCCCCTGGGACCAGGATTGACACCTTCATGGCAGAGTTTCAATCATTTTCACTTGTGTCCAATTTTCCCTGGCCCTTTTTGGAGTTTTCTTGGTTAAAAATACCACAATGGTTGCCCAGGGTCACTTGGCTAATAAGTGTCTGAGGCCAGATTTGAACTTGGGAAGATGAACCTTTCTGACTTTAAAACCAGCAATCTATCCACTTCATCACCTAGCTGACCTAATGACAGGACTCAGAAGTACAGGGAATAGGTGCATCAAGAATATTGCTGGGAGAGCTTTAGGAACTGTGGCAGTTAAACATGATTCATGATAACCTTTTGCAAAGCTTTCTCCCAGGACTTGACTAACTGTTTTACCAAGATCTCACTAGAATTCCTAAGCTTATTCCTGCAAAGTATTTTATAGTAAGGGAAGGTGTTTCATTCTTGTAACTCTTCTTAGTTTACAATTTCTGAGGTCACAGGCAGAGGTGTGGGTCAACTAGAAAACTGAAATCTAGAGAAAAGATTCAGATATTAAGGGTTACAGAAAAGAAATGGGGAAAGAAAGAAAAGAGTAAGAAGAAGAAAGAGGAGTAAGAAGAAAGTAAGAAGAAGCCATCTGGAGCAGATGGCTTGTTGGACAGAGAAAATCCAAAGGTTTTTTTTCTTCTTCTAAGATTATAACAATTTTACTTACAAACTTACAAAATTAATGAGCATACTATCTTCTTTTACTATCTAAGTCTTTACTGAAAATAATGTTATTTGGCCCAGAGCTCAGTCTATTAAAATTCTCTTCAAAACCACCAGATTGGCATTAAAGAAGTAGTTCCTGACCTTTGAACATAACCTTTGCCTTATTTGAGTACTCACCAAGAGAAAAACAATTTAAATCATATTTTCTTTTTTTTTATTTTTCAGAAGATAAAGAGACAAATTTAATGAGGACTTGCAAGTATGTATTGGGTGAATTTCTAATTAAAAACTTGAATATCCATCAAAAATATATGTCTAAAACAAAGATATATTCTTTAAAAGAAACTCTCTAAAAACATGTCTTCTTATAACAGATTAGTCAGTCATTCAATCAACAAGTATTTTACAAATACCTACTATGTACCATGTCTTAGACATTGGGGAAATGAAACCAAAAATGAAAATCCTTTCCTCAAGTAGCTCGTATTCCATAAAATGAAGTTAGATGATCAATATATTTCTGTATTAGGCTGAAAAGGGCCTCCTATGCATGTGCCTGAGAAGAACTCCAGGGGAGAATTCAAGATACTTGTCTATTTTCTGAAGTTCATTAGCCAAAGGACATTCTTCTCATTCTACAGATAAGGGAACTGAGGACCCAGAAAGTTTAAATGATTTGCTGAAGTCACAGCTGAGTTAATGGTAGAGCTAGGAACTCCAATTCCCAGTCCAATAATGATCCTATTGCCATAATATTTGTTAACCTAAATGAAGTTCTAATCGGAGGGAAATCTGGGCAGCCTAAATGACAAATTCCCATCAGTTGTTAGGGATTTCACCAGGAAACTTTATGGCCCAGCTTCCTGCCTTGGACCTAAAGATTAAATAATTTTGTTTGGGATGGGAATGTGAGTACCTTCTTACACTATATGTTCACTCATCTCTCTTAAAAACCTGCCCCAAAAAGGTCATTCTGAACCGAGCTCTTGAAATCCACTAATTCTTTTACCTTGAGCCGTACCTTGCTTCTATGTGTTCCTGGGAGTTGCTACTTAATAAATGTCTACTGATGGTGGTGATGATAACAGTGACAAAGACCTTGGCCCTATACCTCTTCTCTGGCCCAAGATCCTGATGAAGAGTACCCAACCAAGAAGTTTGCCTCTTTGGAGAAGAGATGAGAGCAAGGAAGCTGAGCTATTTGTTAGCATAGGCTATTAACCTCCTTGTTCTAGGTACCCTCAGGCCTCATAGCTTTTAGTATTGGAGCACAATTGCCTATTCATATAGCATGATTTTCTGTTCAAAACCTTAAACATTTAGAGAACCCATTACCAGTAAGTGTGATGGTAATGACATCAAGAAACAAAATTAGTTGTGTTTGATAGGACCTTGGTTACTTAAGAACCTACTAAGGGAGCAATATATAGACCTTTTCTAAAACTTATTATTTTTTCTATCAGCAAGCATTTATTTTCTCTATATTTCTCTCTTCTTCCAATTCTCTTTAAAAAAAAAACCCTTGTAATACATATGCATAATTAAGCAAGACAAAATCCTACTTTAGCCAAGTCAAAAATGTTTTTCATTGTGCATTTTGAATCACCTCTTTGTCAGGAGGGAGGTTGTTCATTATTGGTCCTCTGGAATTATGATTGGTTATTGAATTTATCAAAATTCTTTTGTTTTTGTTGTAATCATTGCATAAGTTGTTTCCCTTTACTTTACTCATATCAGTTCATAAGGCTTCATAAGTTTCTCTAAATCCATGCCTTTCATCAGTTCTCATTCATTGTATTCATAGACTGTAATTTGTTCACCTTATTTCCAAATGAATACTCTTTTGGTTTCTAGTTCTTTGCTACTATAAAAAAGAAGTGTATAACTTTCCACCACTCCCATTATATTCCTACTTTCACTGTTTATTTAAACTATATCCAGTTAAACATTGACTTAGTAAACATTTGAGACAATATGGATCACAGTTGGAACAAGATGTAATTTCTGAGTTATACAGTTAGTGCCACTAAGAATGGACTTGTGAAGGTCAGTTGACATTTCTGATTTTATAGCTAATATTTTTAATCTTTTTTTAAGAGTTTGAGGAATGATATAGACACAGGAAAGACTCAAACCAATATTGCAAAATAGGACAAATGTCTTCAGGCAACAAAGACTAAAACTTTCCCTTGATTAGTTAATCATCCTAGACTGGAGCAACACCCACCACATCTTTTTTTTTTTTCCCTCAAAGTCACTGTTTATTCATATTTCAGCTAAATATGAATTTTATTTCAATGAGCATTGATGCAAACAAAAATAACAAGGATTATACAGAGTAAAAACTATACTTCCCAATGTACTGTACAACAATCACAAACCCATAGTACTAGGAAATACGTGTGTGTGTGTTTGTTTCGGTGAGGCGTCTGAGCCCTAAATGTTCAAAGAAACAAGAGAAGAAGGAAGTGGAAGTGGACCTGAGACACAAAGGGTCCTGACTCATTGAGTCACCCAAAACTGAACAAGAGATTGACTAGAACACAAAGCAATGATCTAGAATTTCTGTGGAGATCTGTCACATGAAGAGACTACAGTCTGTAGTGGGAACAGATGCTACATGTCTGCAGTGGGAAGCTACCGGCCAAAAGTTCAAGGATGTCAAGATGTTATAGTTTTACCTCATTTGCAGACAAGAACTTATAAGTGTGAGCAAGGAGGAAGGAAGGCAGAAACTTCTTCTTCAGACCAAGCAAGGAAAAGGAAAATGGCGATGTACTGGAGAGAGGGGAGAAGGGGTGGAATGGAAGCAGTTTTTATAAAAGTTTCTAATGGGTTTTTTCATTTGCTTCCCCCCCCCTATTTTAATTAAATGTTTTTGGTATTTCTATAGTCTGCTGTGTTTATCTAGGACACAATAATAACTGAATATCTAAACTTGACTTTACTATAGAGGTCCCCAATTTAACACTGGAATGAGGGTATTGAACCACATGGGGCACATTTACCAGAAAATACTTCTCAAAAATACAAATCCAAGGTTGTAAGGGGCTAGTGGTGATTGCCTTGTCCCGAGGCAACAAGTTTAGGATGTCTATAAAACATATGCTGCAGCAAGTGATTAATAGATGCTATAAAATGTAAGAAAAAGTTTAAAAAGCCTTTCTTGAGGCAATTGAAAAATGGCAGTAATATGGATTGGAGGCAAAGCAGCAGGAGAATAAGATGGGTTAATTAAGTAATCAATATTTCTCCTCTGCAATTTAATTACTAAATTGAGCTACTACAAAAGTCTGTTTACACCAGAGGAAGAAAAAACAGGCAATAACATGAACTAAGGAGCTATTTATAAAAATCCCAGTGGTTATACATACAGGCACACACACACACACACACACACACACACACACACACACACACACACCCTACTATGACAAACCTGACTGAATTGCCAAAGAAAACAAAAAGTCTAGAAGAATTTCTGTTTATCTTGAAGTAAAGTAAATCTCCAAATTCTATCACTGAAGATTTAGAATGGAAATAGTTACTCCAGGTGCCTCTAGTTAAGTTTGGATATGAGACTCACCATATTTGTCAGGTGAGGGTCTTTCCTAGAGATGGATCAATAGAAAAGTAGATAACTAGAGAGATACATAGATGAAGAGACAGATATTATGTTGATAGATAGATGTGTAAACAGACAGATAATGGATGGATATATAGATATTTAGATATTGAGAGACAGACAGACAGACAGAGATGGCTAAAGCATTTATCAAGCACTTACTATGCATGTATCAGGCATCTTGATAAGCACTGAAGATACAAAGACAAGCAAGAAACACAATCTCTGCCTTCAAGTACCTTACATTCTTATGAAGGAAGATATATGGAGAAGAGCTGGAAAGGGGGATAGGGAAGAGGAATACTTTCATTACAGCTCAGTAGGAAGATGTTGGAGGAATTTGATAGAGGCATTAATCTTTTTGAGACAAGGGACCAACCAGCTCTGAGAGCTACTGTTAAATTTTCCACCAAGCATTTACAGTATGGAAATCAGCAAAGATTGCAAATCAGGGCTTGATTTATCATTTTGTTAGTTGTCTAGACTTAAGAAAATGATGGAGAGAATGCTAATCATGTCAATTAAACTTAAAAGTCTTTCATGTTTACATTTTTCTTCTCTAAGAGACTGCTGTTAAACATTTATTAGCACACCTCTGAATGCAGTGTTTTCAAGGACTGAATCTAATTAAAGGATCTGGTCCCTATCCTCCTGCCTTTGATGCTTACTACTTGTATAAACTTGGGAAAGATACTTCACCTCTTTGGGTTTCATCTGTAAATGAAAAAAATAGATTTAGATGGCTTCTGAGGTCCCTTCCAGTTATAGATCAATATTGATCACCAATATATCAGGTCAACAACATCCTCTTCATGGTTTTTGCCAGTCTTTGTACATGTGGGTATTAGGACAAAGCAGGATGATGGGAACAAATCTCTAGAGGCTTGATTGGAAATATCTGGAGTGATTCTGAACTGTAGTCCAACAGCTAATATCCATCGAGGGCCTAGAGAAGCCTCTTCATCTGTGAAATGGCAATACTGATGTACGTACTGCTTACCTTGCAGAGTTATGGTAAGCAAGAGAGATGGTATTTGTAGAATTTTCTGAAAAACTCTAGAAACTCTTGTGGGGCTAGAAACCATAATTTCATTAGTATAGTCAAGCAAACTATGACCCTGGAGCGAATCTGTTATTTCTGTACCTCTAAGAATGGATTTTATATTTTCACCATTTAAAGCTGTGGGTATTCAATCATTTCAGTCATGTCCAACTCTTTATGATCTCATTTGGGGTTTTCTTGGCAATAATACTGGAGTGGTTTGCCATTTCTTTCTCCAGTTCATTTTGCAGGTGAAGAAACTGAGGTAAATAGGGTAAAATGACTTGGTCAAAAAGTTAGTAACTGACTAAAGCTGTATTTGAATTCAGGTTTTCTTGAGTCCAGGCCCAGTGCTCTAACCACTGTACCATTGAGCCATCTTACTCTAAGCTAGGGACCATACAAAACAAACAATGGTCTAGCCTATGGACCACAGTATACTTGTTTCTGGTATCAGGAGCTCCTAATGAGGAAAACTTTCTACCATAGAGATCTGAAAACACAGGAAATGACTATAGATCAGGGAGTGGTTGAGGGGAAAAATGCTACATGAATGTAATGGAATATTAGAATGTTATAAGAAATGCAGAGAAGCATGGGAAGATTTCTTATGAGTTGAGGCAAAGGAAAGTGAGCAGGACCAGGAAAATGGCACTTACTAAAACTACCACAAAGTAGAAAGAACAACAATAAAGTAATTGAAACAAAATGCTGTGAAATTATAATGATCAAGATTTGTCCCTAAGAATCAATATGAGAACTTGTCTGCCTCATTTCCCATAATAAATGTGAAAGTATAATGCAAGACACTGAGTATAATATCAGATTCTTTTCAGTATTTAGGTAATTTTACTAGACTAAATTTTCTTTCTAATTTTTCATTATAAGTGATGATCCTAGAAGAGGGAAGGAGAACTATAGTAGATGTATTCATTGATTCATTGATAGATAGGTTTTAAAATAGACAAACAATGTAAACAGACAGATAATGGATGGAGAGAGAGAAAGAGAGAGAATAGATAGATAGATAGATAGATAAATAGATAGATAGATAGATAGATAGATAGATAGATAGATAGATAGACAGATAGATAGATAGATGGCTAGAGCATTTATCAAGCACTTACTATGCATGTATCAGGCATCTTGATAAGCACTGAAGATAAAAATAAAAGCAAGAAACATAATCTCTGCCCTCAAATAGCTTACATTCTTATGAAGGAAGTTATATAGAGAAGAGCTAGAAAAGGGCATAGGGAAGAAGAATACTTTCATTACAGCTCAGCAGGAAAATGATGGAGAAATATTAAGGAATATTAAGGAAATGTAGGTAACATAAAAACTAAATAATATGGAAATAGATATTAGGTATTTAGTAAATGCTTGTTGATTGACTGACCAAGTCAGTCTTTTTTTCTGGTTATATTCATTTAAAAAACATATTTAATTATGAATCATGTTGGGAGAGAAAAATCAGAACAAAAGGAAAAATGATGAAAGGCAAAAAAAAAACAGAAGAAAAAGGAAAAAAGTGAGCATAGCATGTGTTGATTTACATTCAGTCTCCATATTTCTTTCTCTGGATACAGATGGCATTTTCCATCCAAAGTTTATTGGAATCACTAAATCACTGAAAAGAATTAAGTCTTTCATAATTGATTGATGCACAATCTTGCAGTTACTCTGCACAATATATTCCTGGTTTTGTTTGTTTCATTCAGCATCAGTTCATGTAAATCTTTCTAAGCCTTTCTAAAATCAGCTTCTCTATCATTTTTATAGAGCAATACTATTCCATTATTTTCATATACCATAACTTATTCAGCCATTCCTCAATTGATGGGCATCTATTCATTTTCCAATTCTTTGCCACCACAAAAAAGAGCTGCTACAAACATTTTTGCAGATGTGGGTCCTTTTCCCTCCTTTATCATGATAGGGCACTGCTGGATCAAAAGGTATATGTAGTCTTATAGCCCTTTGGACACAGTTCCAAATTACTTTCCAGAATGTTTGGATTATTTCACAACTCCATCAACAATGTATTAGTCTCCCAGTTTTCCTTCATTCCCTTAAACATTTATCATTATCTTTTCTTGTCATTTTAGCCCAAACAAAAAGAATCAAGAAAATTAAAAAAAAAAAAATTCCATGACCTGACAAAAAGAACCAATACTGAAACACTTTCTAAACTATATACATTTTAAGCCAAACTGTCTCTCAAAGTTCAGTATCAGGAGGAGTATTCCCCTCTCTCCAGCTGAAACCCTTATTATTTCTTCCTGGACAAAAGAACTCAGATCTCACTAAGCACCTAGCTTCTGGAAATATCATTTCCTTTAACTTGGGTTTTCTGTCTTTCCAACAGTGAGAGCAGCTGCCTGTATCAGAAGAAGAAAACAATTTGTGGGCAAACAGTTGCTTAGAATAGATGATAAGCAAGAGATTTCAAAGACTACTGTCTTTGCTTTTTATTACGGCAGAAATCAGAACTTGTGAATACTTTCATTTCCTCCCTTAGGATCTCCTTTGTCATTATTCCAGAATAACCACTCCCTTGTTTATCATTTCCATGGCCCTAGTCCTAGGAAGTCAAAAGCTAACAGCTGGACTTGTCTCTTTGGGAGGTCTTTTGGTAGCACCTTGTAACAGTTTTTCTCCCTGGAGTCAAATGTCAATACAGTCTAGCAAGGATTCCATTTCAACATCCCCAGGACATTACATTTTCTATGGACTGCCTAGTTAGGTCAAAATGGGGATGGGAGACAGAGATACCACTTTCTCATTACTCAATTGTTTTTGCAAATCCTAATGGAATAGCATTTTGTTTTCCTTCCTAGCACTTTAGACATTGATACAATCAATGTATTGGATAGAATAGATAGAAAGCTCATCTGAGAGACTGTCTCTGATACATACTGTGGGAACAGGGGTAGTCATTAACCCCTTGGTGACTTAGGCAACTCTAAAGCCTAAAAGCTGAGGTTGTTGTTCAGTCATGTCCAATTCTTCATTATCACACTTGGGGTTTTATTGACAAAGATACTGGAGTGGTTTGCCATTTCCTTCTCCAGCTCATTTTACAGATGAAGAAACTGAGACAGAATTAAGTGACTTGCTCAGGATCACGCAACTAGGTGTCTGAGGCTGGATTTGAACTCAGGAAGAGGAATCTTTTTGATTCCAGAGCTGGTACCAGCTCATTTTACAGATCAGGAAACTGAAAGAAATAGGATTAAGTGATTTGTCCAAGACCATATAGCTAGAAAGTGTTTGAGGACTTAGGAAGATTAGTCTTCCTGATTTCAGACTTGCCACTTTATCCAGTGCACTAATTGTCCCCAAAATTACATAGAAGATGAAACTTGTATTAGTAGATGAAGTTTCTCTCACCCTGGAATTCCCTATTTCAGTGAATTAACAGATCCAGTACTCATCCCTTCAATTAGCCATTCACCATTTATCAAGCATTTTATAATGTGCTAGGTATTGTACTAAATCTGGTGATATAAAGACAAAAGTGGCAAAATACTTGCCTTCAAGGAGCTTAATATTCTTTTAAAAAAATAACACATTTTTGTTTTTCAAAATACATGCAAAAATAGTTTTCAACATTCACTCTTGCAAAACTTTGTGTTCCAAATTTTTCTCCTTCCCCTTCTCCCCACTCCCCCAGACAGCAAGTAATCCAAAATAGGTTACACACGTGCAATTCTTCTAAACATATTATTACATTTATCAAGCTGCTGTGCAAGAAAAATCACATCAAAAAGGAAAAAATGAGAAAGAAAAAAACAGAGCTTAACATTCTTATAGGAAGAAGCATTCTTATAAATATGGGTATAAAAAAGATACCACATTACAACTACATTCTCACCTGTCTCGGTCTTAGAATCATCAGTACAAAGCTGAAAGGACCTCAGAGCTCATTTGATCCAATTTCCTCATTTTACAAAAGAGGAAATTGAGGTCCATAGACGTTTGAACAGTTGTCCAAAGAAACATGAATAGTGAGCAGGAGAACCAGGAATCTAAACCCAGTTCTGATTTCATATCCAATGTTCTTTGTTTGGCACCATTTCAATTTGGACTTGGCATTGTAAAGATATCCTTCTTTTTTACATCAACTTTCGTTTATCTCTCTTTTGGAAAGGAAACTGCTTTTACAGTAAAAGTAAATCAGTTGCAACCCCTCCTTGATTTTCTCATACTAATGCTGTTTTGTGGTTTGGGGTGCCTTCCTAAGGGAAGAGGGACTATCAATCCTGTCATTCTAAACCAGTTTGCTAGCAGTGTCTAGACAGCTAATAGGTTGTCGATCTCAATGCCATGTTCATGTCTTGCACCAGCTTGTGATATGGTTACAAAATTATGTTTATCTAACTTGTCAGTTGGTATCAAGGGCCATTTTTTCCCCACTGTTTGCATTGCTTGATATCTCTTGTGGCTGATCCAGACACAGCTAATGGCAATTTACATTAAGATTCAGAAGTCTTCTTTCTTCATTTAATTCAGCCTGGGACTAGTAGCATCAAGGAATGCTAGTGCTTTATGAGAGCATCTCATCTAACTGCCTCTTCTCAAAGATGAGGGAACTGAGGTCCAGAAAAAGTGATTTATCTCAAGTCTTATATATAAATGGACCACACAACTAGTTAGTGGCAAGTAACCTTGACAAATTGGAGCAGCTAGGTGCCACAGTGAGGGGCAGCTAGGTAGTGCAGTAGATAGAGCACCAGCCCTGAAGTCAAGAGGACCTGAGTTCAAATCTGGTCTCAGACACTTAACACTTCCTAGCTGTGTGACCCTGGGCAGGTCATTTAACCCCAATTGCCTCAGGGAAAAAAAAAGGTGCCACAGTAAATAGGATATCAAGCCTGGGGTAAGGAAGACCTGAGTTTAAATACTGTCTTAAACACTTGCTATGTGACCCTTGCTAAGTCACTTAACCCTATTTATCTCAGTGTCCTCATCTATAAAATGAACTGGAGAAGGAAATGGCAAGCCATTTCAATATCTGCTAAGAAAATCCCTAATAGGAATGAAGAGCCAGATTCAATTGACATATAGATATATATAGATATATATTTGAGAGAGAGATGGGATGGGTAGATGGATGAAGACATAGATATAGATATAATGATTGTGTGTGTATGTGTATGTATATATATATGTGTGTTTTTATGTGTGTATGTATGTGTGTATAGGGATGATCTGCAGGTTTTCCGTTTCTTTTTATCTGTCTGGCTTCAAATCTTAATTTTATTTATCACAAATATTTCAACTCATTGAATTTAAAGATGGAAGGGGATGTGAGTAATGCTCTAAGTCAGCTAGGCAGTGCAGTGAATAGAATGCTAAACCAGAATTAGGAATAACTGAGTTTAAATTCTCTCAGTTATTTACTTACCATGTGACCCTGGTTAAATTATTTAACTGCTGTCTGCCTCAGATTCTCCATTTGTAAAAGGAGAATAATAATAGTATCTATCTCTAAAGTTGTTGTGAAGATCAAATGAAAAAATACTTGTAAAGTATTTTGCAAACCTTAAAGAACTTTATAAGTGTTAATCAACTTACTCATTTTTTAAAATTTTTTATTAAAGCTTTTTATTTTTATAACATATATATGGGTAGTCCCCCAGATTGATCTTTACAAAGCTTTCCATTACAAATTTTACCCCCAGTCCCCTCCCCTCCCCTAGATGGCAGGAAGTCCACTACATGTTAATAATGTTGAAATGCTTGACAAGTTATGCAAGAAAAATCCTATCTACAAGAAAAAAAAGAAAATCAGAGAAAGGCAACATAATGCAAGCAAATATCAATAGAGATCATGAAAATGTTACATTGTGGTCCATATTTCATATCCCTCTCTCTGGGTGTATATGGTTTTCTTCAGTGAACAACTGGAACTGATTTGAGACAATTCTTTGTTGCAAAGAGCCATGTCCATCAGAATTGATCATCATGTAATACTGTTGTTGCTGTGTATGATGATCTCCTGGTTCTGCTCGTTTCACTCAGCATCAGTTCATGTAAGTCTCTCCAGGCCTCACTGAAATTGTCCTGCTGGTCGTTTCTTACAGAACAATAATATTCCATGACATTCATATACCATAATTTATTCAGCCACTCTCCAAGTGATGGGCATCCCTTCAGTTTCCAGTTTCTAGCCACTACAAAAAGGGCTGCCACAAACATTCTTGCACATGTGGGTCCCTTTCCCTCTTCTAAGATCTCTTTGGGATATAGGCCCAGTAGAAACACTGTTGGGTCAAAGGGTATGCACAGTTTGACAACTTTTTGGGCATAGTTCCAAGTTGCTCTCCAGAATGGTTGGATCCGTTCACAGTTCCACCAACAATGTATCAGTGTCCCAGTTTTCCCACATCCCCTCCAACATTCGTCGTTATCTTTTCCTGTCATTTTAGCCAATCTGACAGGTGTGTAGTGGTATCTTAGAGTTGTCTTAATTTGCATTTCTCTGATCAATAGTGATTTGGAGCAACTTTTCATATGACTAGAGATGGTTTTAATTTCATCATCTGAAAATTGTCTGTTCATATCCCTTGACCAACTCACTCATTTTTAAATGATGAATTAAATCTGGGGAATAAAAGAAATTAAGTGACTTGCCTCAGATCATAAAACTTTAGTTGTTGAGTCATTTTCAGTCATGTCCAACTCTTCCTGACCCTCTTTGTGGTTTTCTTGGCAAAGATACTAGAGTGGTTTGTCATTTCCTTTGGCTCATTTTAGATGAGGAAACTGAGGCAAATAGGATTAAGTGACTTGCCCAGAGTCTGAAGCTGGATTTGAACTCAGTTCTTCTTGACTCCAGACCTGGTGCTCTATTCACTATACCACTTAATAGTGATGTAGTTAGTAAATAGCAGAACTCAAGATCCAATCCAGGTTTTTCAGTTGTTCTTTCCAGTAAACCACATGGCCTCCACTGTGACCAGACAAGTCATTTTAAGGCACCAATTTTAAAAAGCACTATTTTTGGAGTCACAAGACCTGGATACAAGGTCTGTCTCCATTTATTACCTCTGTAAAATTAGGCATGTCTCTTAACCTCTCTAAGCCTCAGCTTCCTTATCTAAAATATGATGTAGTAGATTAGATAATCTCTAAGATCCCTTTGAGTTCTACATTTATATACATCTAATCTCTCCTAGCCTCAATTCTCTTATTGAATTTAATTTTTAAAAAAGTTGCCTAAGAAATGATCCGTGTCTTTACAGAGATGTACCAATTTAGACACATACTCAGCTGACCATATAGGATATGTGGCAGCTAGGTGGTACAGTGGATACAGTGCCAGAGTTGGAGTCAGGAAGACCTAAATTTAAATTCATCTTAAGATATTTACAAGCTGTGTGATTCTGGGCAAGTCACTTAATCTTATTTGCTTCCATTTCCTCACCTGTAAAACGAGCTGGAAAAGGAAATGGCAAACCATTCTAGTGTCTGTCAAAAAAACAAACAAAAAATCAATATGGAGTCACACAGTTGGACCCAACTAAAAGGACTGAACAACACATATGATAAGGGCATCAGAAAGGAAAAACACTCTAAGTTGAGCTCTTTGCTTTGCAAAAACAAAGTATCCATGAATTTCTAGGAGGAAGACTATGACTGACATGAGGGAGTCAGGTAAAACTTCATGAAGAAGATGATATTGAGTTGGACTTTGAGGTACAATGAGGGAGAAAGATTATCTAAGAATAGAGAACATTATCAGCAAAGACATGGACATGATGCAAAAGCTTAAGATCCATTCAGAAAATGGAGAGTAAGCCAGGTAGGTTACATCATAAGTGTTCATGGCAAGAGACAAGATCAATATAGGCCAAGTATGAAAGACTCTAAATGTCAGTCAGAAGGCTTTAAATTTTACTATGCATGCAATACAAAGCCTCTAAAGATTTTCCAAGTTGAGACATGACAAGATCTACTTCTAACCATTAAGAAATAAATGGGAGTCATGGAAGAGTACTAAGTGGGGAGATCAGTACCAGTAAGGCAATAAACACTTTTCAATAATATTTTTTCTAATTACATGAAAAAAAATTTTAACATTCATTTTTTTTAAAAATTTGAATTCCCAAGTTTCTCCCTCATTCATCTCCCTTTTCCCTGTGACAGTAAGCAATTTAATATGGGTTATGCATGTGCAATCATGTAAAACTTGTTTTCATTTTAGTCACATTGTGAAAAAAGACACAAACCCAAAGGAAACGCACACACACACACACACACACACACACACACACATAAACACAAATATTATATTTCTGCATTCATACTCCATCAGTTCTTTCTCTGGAAGTGAATAGCATTTTTCTCATGAGTCCTTTGTATTGCTGAGAATAGCTAGGTCATTCACAATTGATGATCATTCAATGTTGCTATTACTGTGTACAGTGTTCTCCTGGTTCTGTTCACTCACTTTGCAAATTAAACTTTCCAGGTTTTTCTGAAATCAGCCTTCTTGTCATTTCTTATCCCATTATAGTCAAATACTATTACTTGTTCAGTTATTCCCCCAAATGATGGACATCCACTCAATTTTCAATTTTTTGCTACTACAAAAAGAGCTGCTATAAATATTTTTGTACAAATGCATCCTTTTCCCTTTAAAAAAATTACTTTGATATATAGACGTTACTTGATCAAAGGGTACATACAATTTTATACATCTTTGGGCATAATTCCAAATTGCTCTATACAATGGCTAGATCAGTTCACAATTCTACCAACTGTACACTATTGTCCCATTTTTTCTACATTCCCTTCAATATTTTTCATTTTTCTTTCATTAGCCAGTTTGATAGGTATGTGGTGGTACCTCAGAGTTTTTTTAATTTGCATTTATCTGATCAATAGCTATTTAAAGCATTTTTTTTAATATGACTATAGATAGCTTTGATTTCTTTATCTGAAAACTGTCCTTTCATGTCCTTTGATCATTTATAAATTGGGGAACTATATTATTACAAATTTGACTTAGTTCTCTATTTATTTGAGAAATGATTTTACCAGATACTTCCTGTAAAAATTGTTTCTCAGCTTTTTGCTTTCCTTCTAAGCTTTGTTGCATTGGTTCTGTTGGAATAAATATTTATTAAGTACAAGACACTGTGCTAAGTGCTGGGAATACAAGTACAAGGAAAAAGAGTATCCCTATTTTCAAAGAATTCGCATTTTAATTGGAAAACAAAGCACAGGAAAGGGAACTGAACAATGTAGTGGATAGGTGCTCACTTGAAATCATGGTTGAAGAAATTGCAGAGAGAATAATAAAAGTAAATCTGCTTGGTACCACTCCCCGAAATGGAGGCATTGAGAGGAACAGTCACCAATGGGACAAGGGGAACAGGAAAGCTTTCACATAGAAACTGTACCTGAAGTGAACCAAGAAGAAAGCAAAGGATTCTAAGAGGAAAAATTGAGGAAGTCCATTCTAAGCATGAGAACAACCTGGGGGATGCATGGAGAGGAGAGCTGGGATGTTCAGGAAATAATTAAGAGGATAATTATTAGGCTAGAACAAAATATGAAAAGATAAATACTAATTAAGTCTCTTAAGGCAGAGAAGAGCTAGTTTGTGAAAGGTTTTCAACTCTAGGCTACAGAGTTTTTTAAAATTTTTATTTTATCCTAGAGACAATAGGGAGCCATTGAAAATTTTTGAGCAGGAAAATGACTTGGCCAAGACCTGTGCTTTAGGAAAATAATTTTGGTAGCTCTGTGGGAGATAGATTGGAGAAAGGAGAGATTGGAAACAGGGAGATCAGTTAAGAGGCTATTGCAGTAGTCTAGGTGAGAGCTGACTAGAACAGCAGCTATGGGGAAATAGCAAAAATGAGACAGATAAGAAATGCAGAAACAAATTTGACAAAATTTGGCAACTTGATTGTAAATTGAAGAAAAAACAGAGAGATCTAGAGTCACCTGCTAAACTGGTTTTCCTAAAGTCTATTATTATTCCATTGTTGAAAAAGTTCCAATGGCTCCCAAATGCCTGGAAACTAAAAGACAAAAATCCTCCTTTTGACATTTAAAGTTCTTCACAATTTGGCTCTGACTTATCTTTCTATACTGATTTAACATCATTCCTCTTCATGAGCTCTCCATTCCACTCAAACTGGCTTACTTTTCCTTTGTATCAATAATATCACACTCAAATAAACATGGATCCCTGCAAACTACACATTGACTTAGAAAACCACAAACTAAAATCATTTAGGTTGCATTGTGTTTTCATCTATATTGTTAAGCATTTCCCAACTGCTTTTTCACAAGCTATCCTCTATGCTTGGTTGGTTGTTTTCCTTTGTTCTCAAAGAGGACCAAAATGACATTGCTATATTAAAGTCGTTAGTGTGTCCAATTGTAGCTGATCAGACCAATGTGAGCTCAGAATGCTCCACCATGGGTCAGACACCATTTTTGGAATAGTTTCCAAACTCATCTTTGCTTCTTGGAATCCTTAACCCAAATGAAAGCTCAGTTAATCACCATCCTGAGTCATCCAATTTACTTATACATGTTGTTTCTCTCTTACAGAATGCAAGCTTTGTGTAGCTATAAACTTCATTTTTTATGTTCATATTCTCAGTGGCTGGCACAGAGCAGGGATTAAAATGTAGTGGGGCTTTGGTATGAGATTGTGTAAAATTCACCTCTCAGATTGGCTAAAATGACAGGAAAAGATAATGATGAATGTTGGAGGGCATGTGGGAAAACTGATACACTAATACATTGTTGGTGGAGTTGTGAACTGATGCAACCATTGTGGAGAACAATTTGGAACTATGTCCAAAGAGCTATCAAACTGTGCATACTCTTTGACCCATCAGTGTCTCTACTGGGCCTATATCCCAAAGGGATCATAAAAAAGGGGAAAGGACCCACATGTGCAAAAATGTTTGTAGTAGCCCTTTTTGTAGTGGCAAGGAACTGGAAGCTGAATGGATGTCCATCAGTTGGAGAATGACTGAGTAAGTTCTACTATATGAATGTTATGGAATATTATTTTTCTATAAGAAATAGTCAGCAGGATGATTTCAGAAGGGCCTGGAGAGTCTTGCATGAACTGATGCTAAGTGAAGTGAGTAGAACCAAGAGAACATGGTACACAGCAACAACAAGATTATACAATGATCAATTCTGATGGACATGACTCTTTTCAATAGAGAGGTGATTCAGACCAGTTTCAATGGTCTTGTGATGGAGAGGGTCATCTGCACCCAGAAAGAGGAACGTGGGAACTGAGTATGGATCACAACATAGTATTTTTACTTTTTTGTTGTTGTTTCCTTACATTTTGTTTTGTTTCTTTTTTTTTCTTTTTGATCTGATTTTTCTTGTGCAGCATGAAAATTGTGGAAATATGTATAGGAGAATTGCACATGTTTAATATATATTGGATTATTTGTCACCTAGGGGAGAAAGTGGGAGGAAAGAAGGGAGAAAAAAAATTGGAATACAAGATTTTGTAAGGGTGAATGTTGAAAACTATCTATGCATGTGTTTTGAAAATAAAAAGCTTGAAGATGGCGGAGTGAAAAGGTGACTTTCTGCCTCTCCTCCGATCTCTCAAATCAACAATAAAATAAGCCTCCGAACTGATCTCCAAGTCAACGAACTCAGAAATATTTGGGCACAGCTCTCTGGATAACTTCATATCAGGTTAGTCGGACTTGGACAGAGAGATAAATAGACGACAACTGCGCAGGCCAGAAGTGAGGGTGGGACTCAGCTCAGCTCATCATGGAAGAAATTCCAAACTCCAAACTCCAAATTCCAAACACCTGGAGTTTATCTGAGGCACTC
>JAJPUD010010332.1:355-42378 GCA_023553655.1 Myrmecobius fasciatus
TTTCAACTAGTTTTAATTTATTCTCTAGGATTCTGCATATGTACCTTTTATCAAGAGTGAAAATTGTTTCCTCATTGTCTATTCTAATTCCTTTAATTTCTTTTTCAACTCATATAGCTTGAGTCAACATATCCAGTATAATAATAGTGGTGATAATGGGTATCCTTGCTTTTTGCCTGGTCTTACTGAGAAAGCCTACAGCTTAATCCCATTATCTGTAGTTGATGCTGATGGATGCTTTTAAGTAGAAACAATTTCTCATTTTATGGAAGGCTTCATTTATTCTTCTGTTTTGTAGTGCTGGCCTGAGAAGGGCTGGTTTGGAAAAGGGGAAGGCTTCCTGAGCTCATAGATTGTTAGAGGTGGGAGAATCTTTATGTAAAATTGTGGAGCTTCGTGGATTTTTCCACCCCCTTCAAAGTCAGAAAATTTCCTTCTGAGGCAAGAACAGTTATTAACCAAATCAATCCATAAGAATCAAGTGAGAACAAGGTCTGTATATGGCTTTAGGAATCAATCAAAAGACCTGCCTTAGGTAATTTAGTCTCTCGGTAAGAACTTCTTTGAAAGTAGGTCCTCATCTCAGAAAAAACATAGAGATTCCCAGTATATGGAAGCAGAGAGCAATGAGCAGAGTTAAAGAAAGCTGAGCCAAGAACCAGCACAGCAGGGTCAAACAGCCCCTGGAGACAGAGAAGGAAGGACTGAGACCTAGTGAAAAAGGATAAGTTCCAAGATGGAAACTGTCTCCATGAGTGTTGCAGTGTTAAAAAGATCCGATTGCATTCATCAATTTGTGTGAGAGATCTTCCCATTTAGGGGGTGCCACTAAAGTCAAGTAATTGATGCAGTTGCCTAGGAAATTTAATTCTTCAAAACTATATAGACCAATCTCTTCCTCCAACCATCTGAACTTAGGCAGAAGCTGAGGTTTATAAGAGGAAAATGCAGTATAGTTAATCCTAAAGGGATATTTTAGTAATAACTGAAAAAATAAGTTAAAAACCTGGTATTCAACTTACTTTGCAGCATAAATAAATTTTTATTAGCCCAGCAGAGCCTAGTCCCTGCCATTGAATGAGTGACTGATGCTCTCTGGTTTGGCTCCATCATTTTAAATCATTGTTGAGGTGATTCTTTAATCAATGTAAATGTAAAAAGACAACAGGCATTGAAGCTCCCTATGGGAGGTAGCTCAACCACTGGGCTAAAGGATGTTTGTCCTTGGCTTGTTCAAAGAACAGAGAATAAAATGTGGTCTCACACTTCTTTCAGTGAAAATCCAGATAAAATTAGCCACCCCACTTTTGGTCCAATATCATCTCTCTAGAGGCAAATTTTAGTGTCAAGCTAGGAAGCAGAAACTAGATCCAGATACTCGTTGCCATGGAGACTGGTCGTTTCCAAGGATACCTAGAATCTTGAATTGCAGACATTCAAATTACCTCTTTATTATCATCCATTTTGATCCATTAGGAGGAGGGGAGAGCTTCTTCCCAGCTTTGTCCTGTACTGCCAGGTGGGAGAAGAGCTAAATCACTAGGAGCTACAAAATATCAGGAGATACCTACATATGTACACACAGGTACAGTGTATACTATGTGTATGGAGAGACAGAGAAGTAAACAAAGACAGCTTGAAATACAGAGTAAGATACAGGCAGACAGCAGAAGAGAAACAGATGTGCAGAGGACATATGGAGCAAGCAGCTGTTGCTATGAGACATGCATCAGGAAAGGGAACACACACCATTTGAGGCACTCTTCTGACTTCATTGTTGTCCTTCTAGTCGGGACAGAACAAACTGAGCCCAAACAGGGTTATGTTGTTGTCCAAGGTCACACCGGGCTAAGTATCAAAAGCAGCATCTGAACCCAGGTCCTCTGACTCTACAGAAGCCAAAGCTCTTTCCAGAATACAATTCTCCCTCCCAGTGCAGCTTTTGCACAGAACTGATGTTTTCTTAGGGGAAATAAGACCTTGACTTGTAATTCTCCACAAAGAAAGGGTAAAGGACTTTGAGGTTACATGTGAGCAATCAGACTAATGACAACAATACAGGACAGCTTTTATGTTTACCTGGTGAAAAATGTCAAGTACAAAGGAGTTTCACCTGATCACAGTTCCTGGCCCATGAACAGCAGGCCCTTCAGAAATGCTTCTTTGAAAGGCTGGGCCCATAAAAGTCAGCACAAGTCTTCTGCCCTCTACAATGATCCTGTCTCTCTTCCCAGAGTTTATCCTTCAGCTGAGGTCTTCCATCCAGCAAGGAGAAAATACGGCAATGAGGAGAATGATTCCTCTTCCTCTCTTGGGAACCACCTTCAACCTTATTACTGTCTTTAAGTCTATATGTTGACATAATGATGCTTGGGAGTGTCTCACTGAGGAGGGGACCCTAGCCCCAGAAGTGGATTTAGACAAGTTTCCACCTCGGAATTAGAGCTGCCTTCTGTTGAATTCTGCGTTTCCACTTCCAAAAGTCTATGATGCTCTTGCATTTTTTTTACTATTATTATTATTTAGTATTTTATTTTTCCCCAGTTATATTTACATTGAAACAAGATTTGCCATTGAATTTTATAAGTATGAGTTCCATTTATTCTCTTCTTCACTCCTCACCCCCGGCATTGAGAAGGTACATGTGAAGTTATATAAAACATTTCCATATAAGTCAATGTGTAAAAGAAAACATAGAGCCTCACCAAAAATACCTCAAGAAAAACAAAGTCAAACACATTATCTTTTAATCTGTATTCAGATACAATCACTTCCTTCTCTGGGAACCTCTAGCTTTTGTTACCATCACTCCTGTAGGGTTTCTTGGATCACTGCACTGCTGAGTATAACCAAGTCATTCACAGCGGATCATCTCATAGTATTGCTGTTGCTTTGTCCTTAGTGCATTTCAATTTGCATGAGCGTATGAGATTCTTTCAAGGTTTTTCCTGAGAGCGTGCAACTCAATTTAAATTAGCACAATAGTATTCTATCAAAATCACATACTGCAATTAGTTCAGCAATAATCCAGGTGATGGATATCTTCTTAATTTCCAATTCTTTGTACTGAGCAAAAAGTTGCTATGAATATTGCTGTACATAAAGGTCCTTTTCCATTTTTATCTCTTTTCAGATGCAGACCCATTAATGCTGTTGCTAGGTCAAAGTGTATTAATTGTTTTATAGCATTTTGAGAAAACTACAAATTGTTCTACAGAAAGATCGAATCAGTTCACAATTGCAATAAAAGAGCTTTAATATTACATTTCCCCCCACATTTCATTTAACATTTGTCATTTTACTTTTCTTTCCAATTAGCCAATTTGATAGGTAGGATGTAGTCCCTCAGAATTGCTATGATTTGCATTTCTCCAATCAATAGTGAGTTAGAGCATTTTTTTTCTTATGACTATAAATAGCTTTGATAACTTCATCTGAAACATGTTCAGATCGTTTCATCATTTATCAATTGAGAAACAGTTTCTATTTTTATGCATTTGATTCTGTTGTCTCTATGTTTGAGAAATGAGGCCATTTACTAGAGAAACTTGGCTTCGAATGTTTTTCAGTTTTATGATTGCTAACTGTATTTTGATACTATATCTTCATGTCTTTATTCTCTTCTCTTCTTTCAATTGGTCCATTTTTGAAAGTCTTTTGCTTGTGACTATCACATCCCCCTATCTTCCCTCCATTCTTTTATGCCCTTCCCCTCCTATTTTCCTGTAGGGTAAGGGGCATTTCTAATTGAATGTGTAGATTCTTCCTGCTTTGAACTAAAGCAATGAGAGCAAGTTTCACTCTCCCCTCTTCCCAGCTCCCTCTCCCCTTTCAATAAAAAAGCTTTTTTATCCTGTTCTATGTGACACAATTTTCCCCATTCCACTCTTTCCCTTCCCTTTGTCCCTCTGTGTCCCTAGCTGTTCATGAGAGCCAGTCTGGAGGCATTTATCCTTCACAGGACTGAACCTGCATCCTGGAATTTTTTTTCTGATAATCTCTCATTGTCCAAGAAGGACCAGTGTTCTACCCCAACTTTTGTTTATTTTTATCACTCTACCTTCACTTTAGTCGCCATTTTACCTTGGGAAATCTGGAAAGCTTAGAATTTTCTAGCCTACTTCTCCATCTTCCCAGAATCCTCTTCTTTAGAGTTATTCAAAGTTATTTAAATGGGTTTAGGGGAGGGCTCATGCCACTCCCGAATCTTACTTCTGTATCTTGGACCCTCTATCAGCAGACAAAAAAAATTGAGGTTTAGAGAGTTTTCGTGGCTTGTCTATGGGTCACACAATGAGTAATACAGAACTTCAATGTAGACCTGGTGACTTCATTTCCAGTTGTCTGTCCGCTATGACAATTCACCTGTAGTAGGGCAGCTGGTGTTGGGGAGAAAAAAGTTTCAAATCTCAAGTAGTTTTGAAAGCAAGTGTATGTATTCACTTGGTAGGGTAGATTGAGTAACAAAGCAGGGTGTGGCTTCCTCTCTGTCAGGGTCTGTAATGTTTATTGTATAGCATTTAATCCTCATAGAGAAGGAACAGGGGCAGACACCCCTGTGTACCTGGGAGACCCCCTGTCCCTCCCCACCCCTCATGCTCCTGGCCTCCTTTTGCCTTCAGGGGCCTGAGAGCTTCCCCTCCTCAAGATTATTCCCTTCCTCCTCTTTTCAGTGGCTGTCAAAACTCCAAGTCCCATTCAAGGACTGGTCGTTGACAGATGCTTGCTGCAGCTCTTGTGCTCTTCCCTTGTGTGGGGCCCAGGACACCCCTCCCTCTACCCCTCTTTTCACCCCTCCCTTCACCCCTCCCTTCCCTTTGTGTGTCTCACCTCCCAATTTTTGGAAGGGACCGTCCCTCAACCACCACAAGTTGAGTTCAGCTGCTATCCCTCACCCGAAGCCCTAGCAGCCCGGCCTCATGAACTCAGGACCCTGGTCAGCGCCGGGCCCACTTCCAGGTGGAAGATGCCCTGAAGCCCTTCCTCTCTCCAGTCTGGGTGATGGGGGCCAAGAGAAATGATTTGAGGGGGGAGCTCCCACTGCTCTGGGTCTGATGTTACAAAGTGCCCTCCCATCCCTTTCCCTTCTTCCTCTGCTCTGGAAGGAGATTAGCCCTGCCCTCCAGTGATGTCACAGTCACTGCCAGCCCCCGCCTGCTATTAAATATAGGTCTCCTTTGTCTCAGTGTGAGGGTGTGCGAGGACAAGAACACTTGACTGAGTGGTACAAGTTGTGCCCCTCATTCAGTTCCCTTTCCTTCCCCCTTGAGACTCCTTTTCTCCAGTTCTCCCATCTTACAGACTGAAAGATCCTGAGGGTCCAGCTATTACCTAAGTGGCTGTGAGTGAAGTAAGTGCCTCCTCCCCTGCTCCTGCCTCAGCCCCTCCATTTTCTCCTTCTCTTCTCTCTTCTCTCTACACCTCTGCCTTTTTATTACCCTCCCCCCTCCCCAACTGGCTTCTTTCTCTGTACAGGAGAATGTGTGGAAGGTCCTTGATGTATCGACACTTTCGTTTTTTGAATGTGTAGTGTATGAGTGCAGCATAATCTGTGGGTGAGAATGGCTGCCTGGGTGTGGGTCGGGGTGCACTGACCTGTGTGGATCTCTGTGTTCCTCCTTCTCCAGGGCTTCCCCCTCCTGCCCAGGGCTCTGTCTGGGGGTTTGTGGGGGGGTATGCTGTAGAGTAAGCAGGAGTGCAGGGAGAAGCCATTAGGGACACGGGGGGCAGCTTGTGATACCCTTTGAATGCCCAAAAGAGGGTTTTATTCAATCCCTGAGGTGAAAGGGAGATGCTAGGACATCTTGGGGTGAGGGTGTGACAAGGTGTTGGGAAGATCACTCTGGCAGCAGTGTGGAGTTCATTCTGCAGTGGGCAGATTCATGGAGCAGGAAGGGCACCCAGCAGCTATTGGCGTAGTCCAGGCATGAGGAAAGAAGTGGTGACCTCCCTGAGCCATCTCCAGAATAATCCCCGGCAGCTTCTTCAGGAGTATAGAGGGAGGCCCTTGTCAAATGGACCAGACAGAGGTCAGGAATCCGAACAATGGGTGGATCTTCTAAAAACAGAGTAAAATTTGATGCAAAAACAACCACCCAGACTGATGAGAAGAACCCCAAAATTAAGTGAAACCCAGGCTGCCTCCTGTCTCTGCCCAGTTTGCTTTTACTTGTTCAGCTAGCGTGAGGGTGAGTTAGAGAAATACAAAAAATTGCCTTGGGGCTGTAGAAGTAGCATTGTCACCTTTGGGGGCAAATTATTGCTGTATTAGTAGGGAAGAAAGAGTCTGAGATCAATCCCATGCTGTGCAGGAATACTGGTAGACCTTAGTCCTGCCCCACCCGACTTGGAACTGAAATTCAAAATTCCACAATAAATGTGGCCCCAGCCCTTTACCAATTCTCTGTCAAATGTTTTCAGATTGAGAAATGAAAGTGAAATGGCATTCTGGGCCAAGCCTTTCACTATTCTGTTAACAGCACAGCAGCTAGAGGAAGAGTGTGGGACAGGAGCTCCCTGTTGCAGAGGATCTGGCTTTTTTATGATGATACAGAATACCTTGTTTCTGTGATGGTAACAGGTGACCATGTGGGTGGGTCTGGGTTGTCTGACCATGCTTGGATGATTTTTCAGTTGTGCTCTGTTTTTGACCCCATTTGGAGTTTTCCTGGTAAAGATACTAGAGTGGTTTGCCATTTCCTTCTCCAACTTATTTTACGGATGACAAACTGAGGCAGAGAATGTTAAGTGATTTGCTGAGGATTACCCTGCCAGTAAATGTTGGAGGCCAGATTTGAACTCCTGAAGATGAGCCCTCCTGCCTCCAGGTCCAGCACTCTATGCACTGAGGCACCCAGCTGCCTGTGGTTGTGCTGCCATGTCCCCACAGGGTCCCTCTGATGCACAGGTGAGTGTCACCAGAGAAGGTGGCCTACAGAGAGCCTGCCTGGCAGAGCTGTCCAGGGTCTTTGGTGCTGAAGTGATGCTATTTTTCTCTGATATCTCACCTCAGCTTAGCTGCTGCTTAAGTCCTTGAAAACTCAATTCAGGAAAAAGTAAGACTGGGATAAGGACTTCTCCCATTCCAGGGGGAGTGAGATGTGCACAAGAATGCTGCCAAAGCCTTCAAATCCGACCAGTAACCAACCAGCTATTGAATGTTCATGAGGGGAAACTGCATCCTTTTGGGAAATGGCTTGTAACATTTAAAAACTAAACTTACCCCTCCTCCTTCCTATATTCTGCACATGAGGGTGCACTTGTGGGATGGGACTTAAAGATGCAGCACAGTCTCATGGACACACCACTGAATTCTGAGCCAGGAAAATCTGACCACATCCTCCCTTACTAGCTGTGGACACTCACTGGAAGTGTGACCTCAGACACCTCCCATCACCACTGGAGCCTTCACTTTTTTCCTCCCTAAAAGGAGAAGTTTCAGCTCATTGACCTTGCAGGTTGCTCCAGGATCTCTGATCCTAAATGAGATGTAGGACAAGCCCCTTTACCTCCCTGGGCTTCATTTTCCTCTGTAGCATATGGGAACTGGACAAGGTAGACTCTGAGGGTGCTTTGAGTGGGAAATGAACCTCTGGACCCATTTGGTGTGTTAAATAATGGACTGAATGCAGAAAGAATTGAGGCAGCAGATAGAGACATAAAGAGACTTGAAAGAGAGGCTTGCCTCGGGGCGGAGGCCATGGTCCAGTGGCTAAAACAGGGGGACATGGAGTTGGAGGAGCCAGATTGGAGTCCCAGCTCTACTGCTGATACAAAGGTACATCTGGAATCTCCCTAACTTGTTTTTGTATGAGTTGTTCGTCCCTTTCCCTGAACTCACCTGTTTGTTGAGTCTCTGTCATGGCTGCCTCCCATCCCAGTAAAAAAGCATGGTCATTGGTCTCCCAGGTTCTTGGAGAAGGGGAGACCCTGCAGACAGCTTTGGGTTGGCCTGCAACCTTCCCTCATCTCCCATCTCTATTTCTTGAGGGGGCTGAGTCCCTTAACGTATAATTGCTTTAAACAATCATCTGAGAGTACAAATTGCAGGCATAGAAGGTGTCAATGGAGGGTTTTTCCTTTTTTGGGAGTGCCCCATAGCCTTGAGGTATCTATCTATTTTGTCCCTGCAGGTACCTGATCAGTTTGCCTTTATGTCACCCCCTGGAGATTTTGCCTTTATGGCTGCCCCCCTGAGGTTCACTAGGGCCCCTCAGTGATGCTCTTTGGGGGTAAGATAGTATCCTGAATGCTGAGAGGATCCCCAAGTTTCTGCCTCACTTTTTCTTCATTGGATGGGGGAATTGCCCTGCAGCAGTTAGCTCCAGCTTTCTGCAGCCCAGATTTGGCCAAAGGCAGACATGCATACATGCCAGGGTGTCCCCATATCCCTCCCAGCCTCTGACCTGCTTTTGTCTCTTATGTCTGGAGAAAGGAGGCTGAGAGCCATCCCTCCCCCAGCCCACCCCCTTCCTTCTCTGCTCTGGGGCTTTTCAAGGGTCTAAGCCTCATTCAGGGCTGTGGCTCTGTGTCTGCTGCAGCTACTGAGCTCTTCCCTTCCTTGGAGCCTAGTCCAGTCCCTCTGCCTACCAGCTCTTCCAGTTTCCACAGGAGTGTTCTTGGACAACCACAGGCTGAGCTCAGCCCCTCCCCCCAAAAGCTGCCATTAGGATCCTGAGCCTTTGCTCAGCTGAGAGCACTCCTGCAAGTGGAAGATGCCCTCTGGCACCCTCCCCTCACCTGGCTGGGTGATGAAAATTGACAGAAATGATTTGGGTGTGGAGGGCCAGCCTCAGCGGGGAAGCAGGACTCTTGAAGGATGATTGGAGTCGGCCAGTGGAACAAGAGACAGCACACTCTATGGCGTGGTCATAAAGTTCGATTTATTGGCAAAAGGTTGATCAATTTATTCAAGAAAGCTTGTAATTTTTATAGTCTTACAAAGTTAGGGCTCATTAGAGATAGGACAATTATTTGGCTAGGATTACAAACTTTTCTTGGGGCCCAGAAGTTCCCAGGACCCCAGGTGCAATGCTTCTTAGAAAAAGAGAATGTACAGAGTAAATTCATCACACAATATAATAATAGTGAAACTTTAAAGCTAAATGTACCTTGTGGTCATCACACCATGTCTGGCAGGACATGAGCTTCTCTAAAAATATCACATTTATTTCTTCCAAGACTTATACAATGCTTTTTAATTTTTAACATCGTCATAAGATATTTTACAATAGGGATATTTAATTTTCTCAGGGACTTTATTTATCACAGCCCATTTATTAATCACTCCTACCACAGCTTGTTTTTTGTGCAGGGGTCAGTAAACCATGTAGTGGCTTACTTCTCTTACTTTTTTTCCCCATGACTTACTTGGTACCACTGTGCCCATGTATCACTGATGTTTCCTGTTCTTTTCATCATATCATTATTTCTCTAAGCTCCTTATAGGGGAGAGAAGGGTCGGGGTGATTGGATCTGGAATTGTTTCAAACAAGAGGGAGTAACTGGAGATTTCTTTTGGAGTTTTTGGGGAAAGCGATCAATTTCCCAAGTTTCCCAGTCTCTACGTTTGTTTAATGCTTTACTAATAGAGAAACCTTTCATGTTTGGGCAGAAAGTACAAAGGGGATTTTGGGGGATGAAGGGCTTTGTGCCCAGCCCCATTGTGGTGGATGGGTACATACATACAACTATGCTAAGAACTCCTACGATAGGAATTAAGCAGATAATCATTAACCAAATGTATCCCCGAATGCTTAGTTCTGTGTGGCCTTCTTCATGGTGCCTTGCACACGTGGGGGTCAGGCCCCTGTGGAGACCGTGTCATTACACACAGGGTCCTTGGCTTCCTGCATTAGGGCAGGGGCTTTCCAGTGCTCTGTGCTTGCCAGAATAGAGAACCCTCTCCTCTCTTCTCTCTCCTCCTTTTTCTCTAGGTGGATACCACCTCTGCTCTCAGTCTTCTGTGTCAGAGATGAAAGAGGAGGAAGAGGAGGGAATTCCTTTTCCCCCTGAGTCTGGAAGAAGTCTGTTTGCAACTGGAAATGTGCCTATTCCAAGGCCCTTCCCGTTCCCATCATTCATTACAAAGACTCCCCACACTGCCTGACAGAATTTCCTGCACTAATTTGCCTAGGGGTATTCGAGGTAAGCTCCACCCCATCTTTACAGTCCCCCTACTGCCCCACCTTCTCTTCCCCCATTATATTCTGTTCTGTCCCCTCTTCAACCATCTCCTGAAATTCCCCCCTCACAATTTTTTTTTTTTATTAAAGAGATGGCTAGTGAGCATGTAGCAAAGGGGACGATAAAGAGAAATATCATTAGGACTTCATTTAAAATACGCCCAGCCAAATTCACTTAGTTTCATTTTTTTTTGTCAGGGTTGCTAAAGTGGTCAACCAGGAGGATGTTCAAGCTTTAGTTTATATAGATTTTAGGGGAAATATTTGGGAAATTATTCAGTGGTCTTTTTGTAGAACTGTTGTGGTGATGTGGCCCACATGATATTGAAATTAATCATGAAACTGGCTGAATGATTGGAATATAAAAGATCCACGTCAACTGGGAAGAAGGTATCCAGAAGAGTGCCCAAAGATTTGTCAGTTACTCTTTGTTGTTTAACACTTTTATTAATAAATTGAAGAAGGGTGTAAATAATATTTTTATCACATTTGCTAAGGACCCAAAACTGAATGAATGCAATGAAGGTGCAAAAATTTTCAATAAGAAAAAAAGAAAAAGAAAAAAAAAGAAAAATAAGAATTTTCCAAAGTCTAACAACATGATATATACACATATATATATTACATATATGTACACATGTATAGATGTGATGTATATGTATGTGTGAGCATAAACATATATATGTATATCTGTGCACAGATACATGCATACACACATGTCTGTGTATGCATACTCTGCCACTTCTGTTTTAACAGTGAATTTTACAAGTATAAGCTGGAGGGAAGCATAATTATGTGGCAGTATGTTAGCCAAAAATATTCAGGATATTTATGCACTGCAAGCTTAGTATGAGAAGTAGGAAAACCTAACAAAAAAGGACACTGGGACACTTGTGCATTCAAAGAGGCTTTGCTTCTGAAAAGAGGGTTGTAGGACACCATCCATGCACTCAGCAAGGACTTTCTTTCCTTCTCCAGCTGATGGTGCACTTGCCCTAAAATTACTTTGTTTTTACTTTCTATATAATTTATAGGTGTATGTATGTATATGTGTATATATATAACATATATATATATATATATATATCAAATTAATATATTTTATACACAAACAAAAACCCAGAAAAAGAAATCCACACTCTCTGGGAAGCACACATTACATGTAATATGTGCAAATATATTGTATATATAAATATTTATATGTATATATTTTTGCAAATATATATGTACACACATACATATTTATGCATATTTTGTCTTCAATGATATAAAGCATACCCCTAAAAGGAAAGGATTGGTTGGTTGTTTGGTATCCCTAGTGCCAAGCACGTTGTATGGTACTTAGTGGGTGTTTAAGAAATTTTAGGTGCTTAGTTCTTTGATAGTTAGGGGAAGGAGGACTTTTCAGTATTCATGAAATAATATCACAGACGTAGCTGTATCACTGACCTTATGTTTGGACTTAGTGCAGAAAATATAACTGGAAGGAGAAATTGTTGTATTGTATTTGGTGGGTTTGTTGTACCTTGGGGGTGATGGTACACCTAATAATTGTTCTCTTCAAAGTCACTTTCAAGCCACCTTCTCTTCCAAATGACAGTCCCAATAATATTGCTCTGTGTTTCCACAGTCCTTACTCTGCCCTACTCCCCTACTTCTCTTGCTCTGTTCTCTTCCAAACACACACCTGCTTCTTATGACAATCCCCAATCATCCTATGTTATTCTTTGCACAACACCTTGGCCATTCCATCAAGCTAGTCACTGGTATTCCAGCCCAGAGGAACTTCCTCAGTGTAGCTCCAGTGCTCATCCCTTGAAGCAGTTGCTTCCCCTGGCAATTCCTGCACAGTGCTGAAGATGTAGAGGAAATCTTGCTCTTCCTTCAATGACCCACCAAGTGTCTCCCTCCAAGGAATTTTCTCCTGGATCTTAAGAGGTCACACTCATGGAGCTGTCCTTTACAAAGTGCTGACCTGCTTTGCTTTCTCATTCTTCCAAATATTCTTGTCCAGGTTCCAGAAAATATCTCCTTCCTACAGAGCCTCCAGGTGCTTCTGGAAAGGCAATCAGGACCTCTCTCCAGATACAGGTATGTCAGGTAGATCTCCTGAAATGAAAGGAATGACATGGACTAATCTTCCTGAACTTTATTCTGGGTCCCTTCTACTACATCACAAAGTGCCATCACCCCCACTTTAAAAATCAGGTGACCCCATTTAAGCATATTCACATCCTGCCCCATTTCACATTAGGGTAGGTCATTTTTATGTTATTGTAGGAATTTGTATGGTGTACACAGGAAGTTGAGACAGAAACAATAAAAAAGGGGCAAAACTTGGAATTTTCTGGTGATTCTAACTAGGAGGGTGATCGTATGTTCAGCTGCTGAATGAAACCAAATGAGATACCCCTTGAAAAGCTCATTGTTCTGCTCTCCTTATTGAATTAGGGTGAAAGCACTTGAAATTGTGTCATCAAAAGCTTGGAAGTACCAGTTGGACTGGTGTCTATGTGTGTGATTTTGCTATACCCAGTCAGTCTTAGGGTTTTCACACTGAGGCCTATGATATTGCTTCCCCTGGTTTCCCGTAGACATGGTCTTACCCTAATGCTGAGCAGCCCAGATTCCCTTTTCCAGATGTTGTTCCCATTTCATCAGGGCTTCCATCAGTTGCACCTCTGGAATATTTGCCCCATGTCTGCAAAAAGATAAACTCCAAGGTATTTGCAAGCATAAAGTCCAGAGGGTTGAATGTCCTGTGCCATTCTTGGCAATCTCTGCCCCTGGCAATGAGCCCTAGTCCTGCTACAAGGGTGCAGAAAACAATGGAGATACTTTGTTATACACTTCCATGTTTACTCGGTGTGTACTCGGGCCTTTGGATATCCATGAGTAACTTAGCCACTCACTTAGAAGAAGGTACTCCCAGGTGACCACTCCCCTTCCACAAACCACCTGACTCCCAGTTCTGGCGACTCTCCTCTGGAGCCCCTTCATCCACACCCCTGTTGTTTCCCTGTTGCCGAGGATTCTGTCCATCGGACCCTGTCCAATGGGACTGTGAAACCTGAGCACATTCTCATTACACACAATATGGTTTTGATCAGCAGTGGGTGATAGTACTGGAACCCCAATATCTCTGGTTTTAATTAAATAAGATTTGCATCTTCCAGCCTTGCCTCAATCATGTTGCATGTGGCCTTGCAGGAGGGATATCACTGCCTACCTCAGCCTCTGCAAGGGGCATCTCCTCTTTGGGTGCTGCTTGGTGCAATTCCCGTCCATCTCCAACCTGATCAGCCTGAAGCCCTTGTGGAAGATGAGACTTCCATCCCTAGCCCCAGATGAATTAGGGTCTCAGTTCTCAGGGACAGGAATGAGGGAATCGCAGCATCTTTCCCAGCCCAAATATCCCATCCCTTTCTCCCAGGAACTCCAAAAAGAATTACTGAAAATAATGATTGAAAAAAAAGATCCCAACAATGATACATTGTTGGTGGAACTGTGAACGGAACGGATCCAGCAATTTGGAACTATGCTCAAAAAGTTATCAAACTGTGCATACCCTTCGACCCAGCAGTGTTTCTATTGGGCTTATATACCGAAGAGATCTTCAAGGAAGGAAAGGGACCCACAGGTGCAAGAATGTTTGTGGCAGCCCTTTTTCTAGTGGCTAGAAACTGGAAACTGAATGGATGCCTGTCAATTGGACAATGGCTGAACAAATTATGGTTTATGAATGTTATGGAATATTATTGTTCTGTAAGAAACGACCAGCAGGATGATTTCAGAGAGGCCTGGAGAGACTTGCATTAACTGATGCTAAGTGAAATGAGCAGTAACAGGAGATCATTACACACCACAACAGCAATATATAGGATGATCAATTCTGATGGAAATTATTGTCTTCAACAATGAGATGTTTCAAACCAGTTCTAATTTTTCAGTGAGGATGAAAGCTATACACACCCAGAGAGAGGCCTGTGGTATCTGAGTGTGGACAACAATGTAGCATTTTCATGCTTACTGTTGATGTTTACTTGCATTTTGTTTTCCTTCTCAGGTTTTTTTTCTTGTAGATCTGTTTTTTTTTGTTGTACAGCAAGATAACTTTATAAATATGTATACACATATTCGATTCATTATATATGTTAACATAATTAACGTGTATTAGACTACCTGCCATTTAGGGGAGGGGGTGGGGGAAAGGAAAGAAAAATTTGGAACAAAAGGCTTTGCAAGGGTCAGGGTTGAAAAATTACCCAAGCATATGTTTTGTAAATAAAAAGCTTTCATAAAAAAAAGAAAGAAAAAAAAAGATCCCAACAGGGAAATCAAGAAGTAGAAGAAAAATGGGGGGAAATAATGAAAGTGATGCAAGAAAATCATTTAAACAGTTAATACCTTGGTAGCAAAAATGCATTCATGAGAAAAAGATTTTAGAAAACAAAATTGGGAATTTCACTAAAACAAACTTCTATAAAATAGAAAAGTTCATTGAATAAGACAATGCATTAAAAATGACAACGGGGCAAGTGAAACATAATAAAAATCATGTTATATTTTTCAATGGAAAATGAAAGTAAGCTCGTTAATTATGGAGCAGACATTTGTTAGCAGCTTTGTGGCAACGAATATGGAGTTTCACGTTGAGTCCAGTAAATTCTGTGTTTAAATTCAGACTCACTGACTACCTATGCATCCCTGAACAAGTTCTTAAGCTGGCTAGTTTTTACGTACCTCACACATTGTTGTAAGGTCAGGAAGAAGCCCATCTGGATATTATCAGATATAACAATTCCAATAAGAGTATTCTGTTTATAGAATGATTATAAGAATGAAACTCCTTTGTCCATCCCTCAAAATTCTTTGCACCTTTAAACAAACTTTAAACAGGTCTGTATCCTAGTCTGCCAGGTGTATTCCATCTACTTCCTTGATTCCCCCACCTTTGAGCTCCCTGCCACTTCCTCTTTTCCTTGATCCTCATCCCCTTGAGTTCCTGCCTTTATCCCTGAGATAGCCCCAGGGTTATGTTTCCCCTATCAAAGATCTGCTTATGATAAAGATTTTTACTGAGTTTTCTTCTGGACTGAGCCCATCAGGAGGTTCTTCTTTCTCCCTCCTCATAGTGGCTTCTCTCTCATGGCACCAATGTCCTTACTCTAACTAACTCTGGTGACTCTACTAAGCTCCTCTGTGGATCTCCCCTTCCCATCGATAGCATGCTTAGACCTCCTGGCATGTTCCTTTCCTGGATTCCTCCAAATTCCTTCCCTTTCTAGCTGGATGCTCTCCCAACTCTATTCCACATTGGCCACTTCAGGGGCCTAGTTTATCTCTATTCTGGAAACTCTTCTCCTAAATAAAACTTTCTTTGGATAGAGAGGAGCCACTGTGAATTTGTCACATGTTGATTCTGGACCTAGTCTTGCCACTTCGACCTCATCACTGATTTGTTTGACCACAGACAAGCCACTTAATGTCTCTTTGCTTTGGTTTCCTCAACTGTAATAACAGCACCTATGTTTCAGGATTGTTGTGACTTAGGGTAGCATCCAGTCCTTATACACATACCAAGTGTCATACTCATCATTAACATCATTATGATACTATGATTATTAGTCTCAATTTGTCTTTTCCATCGCAAGTGATGTTAGGGTCCAAATTCTTAACGTAATTGCAATGGGGTCTTGCCAATACTAAATGTATAATATACATGTCTTTAATTTTAAAATTGTCAAATAAGCTATCTTATAACTGAAGCTAAATGGCACCAAAGGCAACGTGTCTTGTAGGGAACAAACCAAAAGCACTTATTTAATTCAATGAATACTTCATGTTAGTTGTCAATATGATTAGTTATTATTACTACAATTTTTAAAACAAAAGACATATATCAGGAACTTAGATTTTACAAGGAGGAGATAAAGCCACACACATTTAAATACAAAATAAAAATTAAGTAATGTTGAAGGAGGAAACCAGATACCGCAAAAATATTGCTCTCTACAGAGAAAAACCTAAGCTTTCAATGCAAAATTTGATTTCAAAGACTGGCTTGAGGCAAAGGATGGGGAAACTCAAATGCTGCTAAAATGAAAAAAGGGAATGCCACAGATATAACAGCAGGAGAGATTCTCCATTTCTAAGAAAGTAGCATTCAATTCCATCCAAAGTCAAATAAATAAAATATGAAGTATTTTGTTGCTGGGCTGGGCCCTTTTCGTAGATTGCTATGGAAACAAGGGCTTTCTGCACCCAGGTGGCAGGGGCGAGTCTCTATGTTGATTAGTAAGGGGGTGAAGATCTTGCTGGAGCCTTTTTCTATTGGTTCAGGGGGTAAATTGAGGTCTTCCTGTAGTATATAGACTGCTCATCTGCCTAAGAGACTGTGGTTTGGGGCAAAGGAAGTTCCTCACAGGTGACTGATGCTGCTACTGCTGCTACTGCTACTACTACTTCTACAACTACTATTATTACTACTACATATTATTTCTACTACTACTAACTACTACAACTAATTACTATTACTACTACTACTGCTAGTAATTACTATTATCTACTACTACTACTACTACTACTACTACTACTACTACTATTAATACTACTACTATTACTATTACTACTACTGCTACTACTACTACTACTACTATTACTACTACTACTACTACTACTACTACTACTACTACTACTACTACTACTGCTGCTACTACTACTGCTACAACATTTCGCACTTCCTTTCCTTAACCATACATATGTTTTGTAAATAAAAAGCTTTAATTAAAAAAACAAAGAAAGAAAGGAAAAAAAAAGAAATCTCAGGCCCGGGAAGCTACATGGCATAACTCCTGGGATCAGGAGGACCTGAGTTCAAATCTGACCTCATACAGTTAATACCTCCTAGCTGTGTGACTCTGGGCAAATTTCTTAACCGCAATAGCCTCGAAAAAAAATCTCACACTGAATCTTGAGAAGGTACCCATCAATTTGGGAAATGCTGAACAAGTTGTGGTATATGAAAGTAATAGAATATGATTGTTATGCAGAAGATGACAATCAAGCCGATTTTAGAAAGACCTGCAAAGTTTTTCACAAACTGATGCTGAGTGAAACAAGCAGAACCAGGAGTGCATTATGCACAATAACAGCATGAATGTGCAATGATCAACTAGGAAAAACTCAGTTCTTCCCCTTGACTCAGTGATCCAAAAGCAATCCCAGTAGACTTTGGACAGAAAAGGCTGTCTGCATCCAGAAAAAGAACTATAGAGATTGATTGTAAATCAAAACATGCGAAGTTCACTTTTACCCATTTTTTTTGCTTCTCCCATGGTTTTTCCCTTTTATTCTGATTCTTCTCTCCCAACATGATTCATAAAACAATTGTATTAAAAATAAATAAATTTGTTTTTAAAAATGTCAGAGACAACTGCAGTGACTCAACCACAAAGAATATGATTGTGCCAGTTACATTGGAAATTCAGTATGAATTAGACTTTGTTAGTATTTGTTTCTTGTAGATACCTTTGTGGTACAATAATGCCTCTAGTCTGAAAAAACATTTTAACTTCTTAAAAATATTTAATTTTAAATGTCAATTACAAAAATATGTACATTTCTCCATTGTCTAAGCTCAGAAATACCCTGAAATTTACCAAAAGGAATTCAGGTTAACAATGTCTGATAAAATCATATGCAGCTCAAGAAGACCTAAGATCAAATAAAAAATGAAACCATCACTACTTGAATGCCACTTTTCTTCAACTAGAAAACATCAGTAGTTATAAATTTAAAACCAGTATACCTCTCATTTTGAATACATGCCATCATCTCTAACATTTGTTTTTTTTATTTTATTTGCATAACATATGTGTGGGTAATTCTTCAACAATAACCCTTACATAGCTTTCTGTTACAAATTTTCCCCCCTACTCCCCCCCTCCCCTAGATGGCAGGATATCCACTACATGTTAATTATGTTAAAATATTGGCAAATCGAATATATGTATACATATTTCCAAACTTATCATTGTTGTGCAAGAAAAATCTTATCTACACAAAAGATATATCAGATAAAGGAAACACAATGTAAGCAAACATCAATCAAGGAGTATGAGAATGTTATGTTGTGGTCCCCATTTCATATCCCTCTATCTGGGTGTATTTGGCTTTCTTCAGTGAACAATTGGAGGTGGTTTGAAACATTTCATTGTTGAAGAGAGCCATGTCCATCAGAATTGATCGTCATATAGTACTGTTGTTGCCGTGTATAATGATCTCCTGGTTCTGCTCATTTCACTCAGCATCAGTTCATGTAAGTCTCTCCAGGCCTCTCTGAAATCATCTTGCTGGTCATTTCTTACAGAACAATAATATTCCATAACATTCATATACCATAATTTATTCAGCCATTCTCCAATTGAAGGGCATCTATTCAATTTCCAGTTTCTAGCCACTACAAAAAGGGCTGCCACAAACATTCTTGCACATGTGGGGCCCTTTCCTTCCTTTATGATTTCTTTGGGATATAAGCCCAATAGAAATGCTGCTGGGTCAAAGGGTATGCACAGTTTGATAACTTTTTGAGCATAGCTCCAAATTGTTCTCCAGAATGGCTGTATCCATTCACAGCTCCACCAACAATGCATCAGTGTCCCAGCCCTCCCACATCCCCTCCAACATTCATCATTAACTTTTCCTGTCATTTTAGCCAATCTGACAGGTGTGAAGTGGTACCTCAGGGTTGTCTTGATTTGCATTTCTCTGATCAATAGTGATTTGGAGCACCTTTTTATATGACTATAAATAGTTTTAATTTCATCATCTGAAAATTGTTCATATCCTTTGACCATTTATTTGTTGGAGAATGGCTTGAATTTTTATAAATATGAGACAATTCTCTATATATTTTAGAGATGAGACCTTTATCAGAACCCTTAAATGTAAAGATGATTTCCCAATTTATTGGCTCCCTCCCAATCCTGTCCGCATTGATTTTGTTTGTACAAAAACTTTTTAACTTAATATAGTCAAAGTTATCTATCTGGTTTTCAATTAAGAGTTCCAGTTCTTCTTTGGACATAAATTTATTCCATCTCCATAGGTCTGAGAGGTAAACTATATTATATTCCTCTAATTTACTTAGTATCACTCTTTATATCCAGATCATGAACACATTTAGATCTTATCTTGGTATGTGGTGTTAGATGTGGGTCATGCCCTAATTTCTTCCACACTAGTTTCCCATCTCTAACATTTGATAACACAATTAAGAGTCACTGAGAGAATAAATAAAATAAATTATAAATAAGTAAAACTATTGAAGAGATCCACAAAAGAGCAATGCTTTCTATTTTGGTAGATATATTCCTACCTGCAGTGGTTATGAGTTATTTCAGAATCATGGTTTTTGTTATCATTCATATATATATATATATATATATATATATATATATATATATATATATATGTAGCAGTACTAAAAAAAAGAATTCACATTAATTCTAAATGTCTTAAATCTGTAAAAATATTAACATTCACAAAGCACAAATTTTAAAATGATTAAAACCACTGAGCATACATTAGATTTAAACATAAAACTGGGGTGATAACTTTACTCACAGCAAAAAAAAAGTGATATATTTTGCAAAAGTAAAGAACTGGAAACAAAGTAATGGCATATCATGGGGAACAGTGGAAAAACTGCCTATGAAGAATTAATTTTGTTAACTGATAAGCTGATTTAATGAAAATTCAAAAGATGTTAAAAGGAAAAATTGTATAAATTGATAAAAGGAAATTACACAGCATCCAAGGAACAACAGAAAACATTATTAATACAATCAAAAACACAACTTTTGTTGCACTCAAACACACTGTAATAGCATGGGTGATGGAGTCTGGAACATGAACTGCTTCCTCAAATAACTTATTCATTCTCAACGTTAATCATAAAACATATTGTAATACAGCTTCACAGGGTTGTTTTGCATCAAGATAGTTTACGTGTGTACAATCCTTTGTCAGTCTTAAAGTGCTACAGAAAAGAAGCTATAATTAAAATTACTGTTCTTGTTTGAGTAAATACTGATCCCCAAAGAGATCATTTGAAATGTTCTTCTTTCAGCAGAACAGGAAATATATATATATACACACACATATATATGTATATACACATGTATATATATATGTATGTATGTATACATAATACATATATACTTATGTATACATATATGCATATATATACATATATTGTCAAAGATGCATAGCATTGTTTGTTTTTTAATTAAACATGTTCTTAGTGATCAAAAAGGGTGACAATAACATCCCTTTGATCGGGGCAAGATACCTTGTAGCCACTATGATCAATCTGACCAATATGAGTCCACAGGTCAGGCTCAGATAGTCTTGATGTTTGTCCTGATGTATATTAAAAACTGAAGTTATCTAAACTAATCAATTTCTTAATAAAGTCTGATTCTGTAAGTTCAGCTCTTATTGCACTCATTTCTCAAAAGAGAATCTTCATTTTTCAAATCAATCATTAAGAATTCATTGAAATAAATTTGATATCTTAGTCTGACAGTGTGTTTGTCCTTTATTCCTGAAGAAAAGGCATTAAAGCTCACAGATAATAAAATCACCATCCATTTCATAATTATATACCTACCTTACAAATAAGAACATTCAATGCAGGATGTCTACATATTGAATCCTCATAAGAGTTCACCTGTTGTCCACAAGCAGTACAACTCACAATCTCATGAAGTCTTTTTCCTAAACAAATCAATGCTAAATATAGCCTATTAACAAATAAGGCTTAAAATTACATAAAACTTTGGAAACTGTGTTTTTCTATCTCAATATCTTTTTATAAATGTCCTACTTCCTTAATCGGTAGGAATTTATTAAGTTATCTGTATTCACTTCATTCCACTGTTGCATACTTACATAAATTATGGATAAGTTTCACAAATATCACAAACTAACAAATTTTGGAATTGGAAGACATCTCATCATACATTTTCCTCAATTCATTTCTTCCTCAGTTTTCTCACCGTTAAAATGGGCTAGAAAAGGTAACAGTAAACCACTCCAGAATCCTTGTCAAGAAAGCCCCAAATGTGGTCATGAAGAGCTAAACACAACTAACATGGCAAAAACTTTAAAAATAAGGAAGGAAGACAGTGTGGGAACAACAATTACAATGAAGCAACAGAAACAGATGAACCATTAGTACCAGCTGGGAAAGGAAAAGCAAGTATAGTTAGAATGAAAATACTGCAGGACTTTTAAAATCAAAATGATGGGGTTATATTTTATGTTAGGGACTAAGTAGGTATAGTAGAGGTAAACCAATATATAATATAGGTAAACCAATAACTAAGGAAAATTATTGTAGCAACAAAGATGTGGAGGACTTGAATTAGAGTGCTCAATATAGGCGATGACTCAATGGTTGTAAACAGATATTTGAAAAAGATTATGACAGAAATGAGTTATGGAGTTTCTGAAATATTAAGCTAGTAAAAAATGAGAATGAGGTGACCACAAGAGAATGGAGAGGTGTAAAAAAGAAGGATGGATAAGGAGCTAACGACAGGGCCAAATAAGAAAATTGTAATGGAACAGCAGGCACCCAGGAAAGAAAAACCTACAGAAGTCATATGATTATCTTTACATATGCAGAGAAAAACCTTTCCAAAACAAAGTACCAATTTGTATTAAAAAACACTAAAGGGCATAAAAATAAATGGTGTTTGTTTTAAAGGGATAAGTAACATTTATAACTGTCACCAGCAAGGTTTACCTGCAATGGGGAGAAACTAAAAGAAATGGGTTAAAGGAAGGATGGTACATGTACGTGTAGAAGGGGATAAAGTCTTTGATATTTATAAAGAAAAAAGATGGGGTGGGAATATGAGGGTTAGTAGATTAGCTAGAATGGAATAAAAAGAGGGAAAAGGTGGAGAGAGGGGAGAAAAAGGGAGGGATTCTTGGATAGGTTAAGTACTAGAAAGGCCAGAGGGCAGGTAGTAATAAGGCAGAAACGTCATCAGAAATAAAAAATGAGAGATTCACACAAACATAATCCACATCAGGAGAAGAACGTATTAGAAAAAAAAGGCAGGGGTAGTAATCATTGATCCTAGACAAAGTGAACATCTTGAAAGAATCAGTCAAAATAGAGAAATGTACATTATGTGCCAGCCATATTAATAATGCCTTAGATGGATGGATGTATATGTATACATATATATGTGTGTGTGAGCACATTATATACACATATATCTACACACACACACACAAAGAGACACTCTCTTACTGCATCCTGTTTGACTGAAGGTGCAAGGGAGGAAAGGTGGAAATAAAGATAAAGTAAAAAGTACAAAACAGGGAACAAAAGATAGGAAGCAGACAGACAGTTACGAATACAATGTATTCTATTATCATATAAGATTTTTTGAAATGGAATTTTTCGTACATATTTTGAACCCTTCCTTACCTACTGCTATGCACATGACATTTTCTTCTTTTTTATCTTATTTTTAAAATTTGAGTTTTAAACAAAAACTTTTTTTCTTAAAAAAGGCTTGGGCTGAACTGAGTACAGGGGATCAAGTTTAAAAAATAAAACTGCAGGGAGAGATAAAAAAGCAATTATTTTAAAGCAAGAACTGATAAACTGGGGGGAGGTAGATAGAGCAGGAACCTCACAGTTGTTACCAGGAAGGAAAGAAGAAGCCTCAGAGGATGAAGGAGTAGGAGGGCAAGGTGGCAGGAAGAAGTAAAACAGCAATGATGAGAGAGAGGGCAAATGGTGTGAAGAAGAGAGTGGGGGAAATAGGAAGGAGGAACCTACACAAGTATTAATTTACTCATAGGGCAGAAAGGGAGAACAGACTAAACTGTTCAATTCAACAGCTTGTTGCTTTCAAGTAAAATGAGATAGATGTGCATGTACATAATACCTATCACATAAAAATGAGATATAGAGATAAAATAAAGAGTAGGAGCATAATGTATTATATAAAAAACTAGGATATCAATCATGACTTTTTAATCTATTTTCCCAAAGGAAGAGAAAAAGGAAACCTCTGGAAAGGAAGGTCACAGAGTTTCATACACAATTGAACAGCAAATTAAGAAGGGGGAGAAAGAAAATGAATTAACAAAAGGGATAAACAAGAAAGTAAAGGTGCATTCCAAATAACAGGAGCCAAATGAAACAAAGAGATTTTTAAAAATGTAACCTACTTTCTAACAGGTTCAAATAAAAACAAAAACACTTCATCATCACTGTACAATTCTACTGCTCATTTTGAATGAAACAAATTTAACCTTTTTCTAATCATAAACCAGCCTGTAATAATTCATGGTGACAAAATTTGATGATATTTGCTCATAATAATGAGCTGTAACTTTTTAGAATGACAGCAAAGCAATCTGATTACAGTTTTGTATGAAACATTTAGAAAGAATGGTAAACTAAGGAGTTACGCTGATTATTTCCTGACAGAACACTGGACTTGGCTATGGCCTGTATTGCTAACACCAATTTGCTTGTATCAAAGCAAATCAGAGGTAGGCCATGAAAAAGGGTTTTAGGTACATTCTAAATGTTACAGCCATAAAATCGGTACTCATTTGACTTGGAAAATTTTAAGGGAGAAATTCGGGAGCAAAGAGAGAAGAACATTGAAGTAATAAAATATTGAAATAAAGGGAGATTTCAAGTTACTTCCCCTTTAGATGATGACATTTTTTGAGAGAAAAGTTTTCTGTTTTGTTTTTCTATGCATTCTTAGTGCTTAGCATAACACCTGGTAAATAATAGGTGCTTAATGAATGTTTAATGATTGAGTGTTTATTTTAGCTGTAGTTACACAGTTTCTTAAGTCTAACAGTTTTTATCCTTCATTGATTCTCAAAAATTTTGGCACTTGATTGCTCCCTCTTTCTGATTATTTCCCTTTTTTGCCTGTCATATTATTTAGTCATCATTCTCCTATACCCAATCCTTTTTTGACCTTTCAGGATATTTCCACCATTATTTTCCCTTTTTTGTCCAGTGGCCATTTCCCTAAGTACATTATTCTCCAGGTTCCTGTTGCTTTTTTCCTTATGATAATGGACATCTTTGACTTGAGGCATCACTGGCAAAGACCCCATTCCAAAATGTCACCATTTCCATCCTGGAGGTTACCCCACTTGTTCTGGTCACCAGTCCCTCACACCCCAACCCAGGGAATAGCATTAGCCTTACCACTCCTGATTTGCTTGCCCAAAAGGAGCTCTCACCCAGGGTCTTAACACCCTGGGTGACTTAACACAGTCACAGGAACTATCACTCCATTTTTCTCCCCATCACAGGAAAAATATGCATTTCTTCAGTTCTTTATAGAAAGACTTCTTTCAAATTACAATATTGTAGTCTCTTTATACTAGTGCATATCGTTCAATACTTTTTGTTCTTTATACTATTTAAGAAAATATATTTTGAAATTAATTTTCAACTAAACTACTTACTACCATGTCTTTTGGTAGTTTTAGTTCTCCATCTAATTTTGTGACTAACTTCCGGGTCTTGAAAATCATCTTTGTCTTGTTTCTGCATTGATTCTGGTTGGTTTCCTACCATTTAATAATAATCATGATGCAAATTATGTGAGAACACTGAATCCACCCTGAACATCAGAATTAAGAACAAGGCTTTAGTAGCCATTGGATAAAACAAAATGGCAAGTTTGTTCTAAGATGCTAAGGGACATCATCACAACCTCTTACTTGCAATCTGGAAGTTACCAAAAGCAATTTCAATTTTACTTTTATCGCTAACTTCAGGGTCTTGCACATCATGTTTGTTTTTCTTCTGCATTGGTTCTAGTTGTACAGCCACATTACCTACAATTTAATAACAATCATGATGCAAATTGTGAGAGAACACTGAATCCACCCTCAATATCAGAATTAAAACCAAAACTTTAAAAACCACTGGATAAAATAAAATGACAAGGTTGTTCCAAGATTCTAAGGGGCTTCATCACAACCTCTTACTTGCAACCTGGAGGTTTCCAAAACCAGAACTGGGATATTCAAAAGGAAATTCTTGAGAAAAAACCCACGGGAGGAAGGTGGAGCAGTAATATTCTATCTTAACTCTTCTTCCCAAACTAAGGCCTCAGAGGGAAAAAGCAATGCAAACATTCAGAATTTTCTATACACAATGGAGACTACATCTGTAATTCAGACAGTCATTTTGCTTCTGCCCCAGTTTTCTCTCTTGTAAAAATAGGGGAACCACCAGACAGCTGATGTGGGCCTGAAATTCAAGAGTTACAGTGGGCTTTTTATACATAGCTCAATGTGTTATCTGTATATGGATGAAAATTAAATCCTTTAGTGCAGAATAATCACCAAGAGAAAGGAAAGGCCTCAAGGCAGAGAGGTGCAATATGGATAATAAGCAAGCAAAAAAATGAACAAGAGAGAGGCAGGAAAATGAGTCCAAGATAAGAGGTGATACTGTAACAGGAGTATCAATTGTAGCACAGAGATGAACATAGGATTAGAACTGAGGAGGAGGGTAGAATGATAACATAGATTTTGTAGCTCAAGTGTCCCTGGCTATTTTGGTAAGAGCATTTAGGTGTATACATCTACAACTGCATGAAAATAAGGCACAACCTGGCTGAACTACAAGGCCAAAGATTTGAGCAGGGAGTGAGGCGCCCCTCCCTGTCGAGGTACGTTTAAAGCTCATCTATATGGCTGAAGCACCCCCAGGTCAGTGTCTAGGTTACTAATGGGTAGAAAATGAAGATGAATATTGGAAGCAGAACCCAAGGTCAGGAGACAATCCAAGAAGTGGCAAAAAAGGCAAAAGTTCCCCAAGATAAAAGCCAGCAGCTTTTAACTTATAATAAAACATGAAAATCATCTTTAAAAAACCTCCCTATTTCAAAGATATTTCAAAAATTGGTAATTTGCAAGATAATTTATAAAAACGCTTACATACCGAAGAGATGATAAATGACAAATAATAACAAATGATTTTGAGTAAAACACATTATTTTTTCGTACCTGTTTCCTAATCTGTATTATCAGGGATTTAGATAAATTCTAAAATCTCTTCTGGCTATGAATCTAGTTCTTTATGATTAAAAATTTATGATAATGAAAATTAGTTTTATACAACTAAAACCCAATTTTCTACCCATAACTAACAGTGTTAGCTTTAAAGTATGTCAAGAATTATAATGCAACATACCTTCTGCAAAGCTTTTTGTCACAAGAACATCTGAATTTTCATCTGACTGAACCGGACTGACAGATTCGTCGTCCATCTGTTCATCATCAGAATCCACATGTTCTTTCCTAAAGAAAATTGAAAATCTATGTTTATACTTAGGCCAAGTGAAAGTTTCAGAAAACTGGCTTCCTTGGTGAGTGTGAGTAAAGTTGATAGGAAGATATTTCAAACAATGTTCACAATTCCATACACAACTCAGTCTAACTTGCATCACTTCATACCTTGTATTCTTCACAAAGATATAGAAGAAGAAAGAGCAGAAGACAGAGATATAAAGACATCAGTTAGATGGAGAACAGCCTTGGTGTATTTGTACTTTTAAAATAAATCTATGTATTTTGTTCAGAAACACTAACCTCTCAGGGCATGATAGCTTCAGGTCTTCAGGATGGCTACTACCCTAAAAACAAAAACCAAATATAAGTGTCAGTGAATTCACAGTTTTTGTTTTTCAGTTGTATACAACTCTTTGTGACCCTCATGTGGGGTTTTCTTGGCAAAGATCCTGGAGTGGCTTGCCATTTCTTCTCCAACTCATTCTACATGTGAGGACACTCAGACAAGCAGGGTAAAGTGACTCGCCCAGGATTATGTCAGGGGTAAATTTCTGAGGTCAGCTTTGAATTCAAGACGATAAGATTTTCTGAATCTAGGTGATTCTGTACTAGGTCACCTAGGTACCCAAAATTGTCATTATTCAGTCATTTGCCAGTTGTGTTAGATTGTTCATGACATCATCTAACAGATCCCTCAGTTTACTTCAGTAAATTACAGAACAGACTTTCCAACTGTATTGAGATGAGCTGAGAAGATGCAAAAAGTGGCAAAAAAGATCATCCTTCCACTCGAGAAGTAGACAAGCTAATAGCAAGATGACCAGTAAAGAGATTAAAATAAGCTACATAGTGGATAAATGGGAAAAGTTCAAAAGGGGAACAAGGGAATTTTGAGGGGCTAGAGAAGGTTCCTGAAAAGGTAGGATTTTAGTTGAGACTTAAAGGAACAGAATCCATGGCTAAAAATGAGTAAGGAGGGCATTGCAGGGATGGGGATAATCAGGGAATGGCCAGAAATGAAAGGTCTTGTTCAGGGAATGGCCAGGAGGCCAGTGATACTGTACTATAGAGGGTAAGATAAGAAGAATATGAACGATAGAGGAGGGGTAGGTTGTGATGGGGTTTGAAAGCCCAAGCATTTTGTAGGTGGTCTTCCTGCTGAAGTTTATTGATATAGAGGACTAAGGAGTAGACAATGACATCATGGAAACTGTTTTAGGAAAATCACTGAAATGATTGAAAGGTGACCAGAGTGGAATGGTTAAAAACTTAAGTCAGGGTAGTGCTGTAATCTAGGGGTAAAATTGGAATGAGGTCCTGTACAAGGCGCAGAGAAAGGAAGTATGTAAAAGGAGTAAAGAAGGTAAAATCAATACGCCTAGACAACAACTTGGATATGGAGGGGAAGACACAGTGAGTAATTCAGAATGAATCCTACATTGTAAGCCTGAGAGACTAGGAAGATAGTGGTATCCTCGTCAGAAACAGGAAAGATAAGAAAAACAATCTTGCACACACTAGGTTTCAGATGTCTCCTTCCCATGCAATTCTAGAAGTCTGAAAGGCAGGTGGAGGCACAAAATGAGTTTGCACTTTGGTCACATTCTAGAATCAATTCTCAGGAAACAAGTTTTTCTTAGTGCCTGAGCTGTTCCCAGTATTTCTTCTTTTCTTTTGTCCACTTCCCAGTCTCTTACCTATTTCAACTAGACTTTGGTACAGGGGAAGCAAATCTATTAACATAATAAGTGCAAGGACCCTAACTATTTCATCTAATATTTCTTGGATCAAAGGAGTTTTCAGATCTTTATCCCCTTTTCTCTCTTTTCTATTGTTCTCTGTTTCCTTATGATGAAATTATTAACTATTGATTTTTAATATTATTCTGTATCATATCATCTAAAGAACTTTCTTCTTTGTCCATGCCTATATTTATCTTCAAGTTGCTAATTTGGCGAATATAGTTAGCATTTCTGGAATTGCTGAATCATAGCATTAAAAACACGCATTTTTGCTTTAACCTATATCTTATTTGAAAAGATTTGTTAAAAACTTTTATTTTGTATATATTCTCACATATTTAGACCAATATTGTTTACAATAATTTATTCTTTATGATTATCAAGGACACCATCATATTCCTGAGTCACCATTTTTCCATGCAGTTAATAATGAATGCTCTTTATCTTTCATTATTTTTTTAAATTATTTTACGTAACCGAATAAAAAAAAGAAATACAAAACAAAATAAAACAAAAGAGAACAGTGTCATTTTTCCAGCAGAACATCAGGGAGCATTCAAGATCTATACAAAAAATTACCAGTTTAATTTTAAGGTTAAAAAATGTATACACAGCCATATTAATAGAAGAAATTATAGTCATAAGTGTCCATCGTTGCTTCACGTCCCTGTAAATTGTTCTTTTGTTCTGTGCTGTGAGCTTTTTTACCTTTAATCTTTTTGCCCCTTTCATTTCTCCAAACATCGTCAAGCAGGGTATAATTAAGAAAGGATATATTTATACTTTATTAAATTATATATTTGATAGGGACCTTAAGTCAATAAACATTTTAATATACACAGAACATGATCAAGAAACATGAATTTTCATTACACAAAATATATTGCCTTAATAGTAGTTAGGCATGAGTCATACAGAATCTCAGTGGGTTACATATCACAAAAGGCCATTTTTTCCCTGTGGCCAAAGAACTAAGAATCAAAAACACCCAACCTGTCATGAAAATCCACTTTTCCTTGCCTGGGTCATTCATTTAGGTTCATAAGATTTTTTTTAATGATTAAAATTCATTTACACTCAGAGAAATCATACTTTACCACTGGGATTTTCCATTAAAAAAGATCACTAGGTTTTCCACAGAGTTTATCTAGCAAAAATAAGCAAGATCAAAATAAATCATTTTACGTTATCAATAACTTCAACAAAAGAAAATAAACAATAATAGGAAGTTTTACAACCATACTCAAACAGTTCAAGAGCAAATAATTCCAGTACTATACAAACTGAAAAAATGGAACAAATACTGCCTACGGGGAATCAAATAAAGTGACATTTTCCAATCTGAGAAAGATATTTATTGAAATAACTCTAAAATGGTTGAGGAAAAGAAAAAAAAAGTAAATGAGGCAGAATCTAAGAAGAAAACGACCAAAAAGAACGCCCTGAAAATAAAAGAAAAAATCTTCAAGAAGACATAAAAAGGCCTTATGTTTACTAATTAATGAAAGGAAATGACTATAAGTGAAAAGTAAAAGTAAGAAACATGTCCATAAAAAGAGAAATATTTACCCCAGGAGCGGGAGCTAAGGAGACACCATCTCCCTTTTTACAAGATGGAACTAGGCCACCTAGCTACCTGAACGAGCAAAGGTGACTGGACAGTGAGTAAGCCAATCATGGAGACCAGAAACTAAGAGGTGTCTAGAACTAAGAGATTCTAGAACCCACATCACAACTCCAGGAGTGGGCGTTACCATAGAAACCGGGTTCTGCTTCCTCTTCACTCTGCTACACCCCCTTTCTCAGTAGCTCTCCTTTTTCTGATTCCCTCATAATTTTCTCTTCCGCTTCTCTCCTTGTCTCCTCTCCTTTTCCTGCCTCTCACCCTTTCTCCCTATTTCACCCCTTCTTTTTCATCCTTTCTCCTTTTTTTTGCCATTATTTTGCTACTGTGACATTTTAAAACCTTGGTCAAAAGCCTCAATGATGAATATGGTTTTGCACGTATTTAACCTCTATCAGGTTACTTCTTGTTTAGGGAGGAGAGAGTGTGGGAGGGAGGGAGAAAAATTTGGATCTTTCAAAAGTGAATGTTGAAAAGGATCACTGTATATATTTGGAAAATTAAAATATTACAATAATAAAATAAATTTGATTTTAAAAATCACCATTCAACCTTTACTCCAAATACTCAAATCATTACTAAATTTATTTCCATATCATCTCTTCTTCATCACAAACACAGCTGACCATGGCAGTACATTTATACTTCCTTCATCTTTCTCTCTTCTTCACTGGTGCCAAATTATCTTTTTCTAGAGCATGGCCAGTCATTTTCTATCATTCTCTTTACCAAAAAGTTATATTTTCCTCCTCCTACTGACGGGAAGCTATTTAAAGGTCTCCATAACTCCGATTAGGTACCTATCATAAATAGGTATTGGTGATCACAATTACAATGGAATATTGTACTAGAAATGTGAGCTATAGCAATAACTCCATAGAAAAGAAACGGAAAAAATATCAGCAGAGAGACATACCATAGTGGAGCCTCGAAGCTCTGACCACTCTCACTTTCCAAAGAATCATAAAACTCCAGATGGCTTATCTCAAAGGCCTGGATATCTCTTGCCCTACACTCGCTGTTGCCTGACCCCCGTCCTGTCAGAACTGAATTATGATCCTTTCCTGAAATTATAGCTCTCCACTCACCCAAGGTCTGCCCTACTATGCCTTTGGTTCCCTGATAGCTGGAGCCCTATAAGTCTCAGAATCAATTGCTCAAAGATGGATGCTTTGAGACAAGAGTCCCACTCAGCTGGCTGGCTTTGGCTAGTCCAAATTCCCCACTATTAATGTATTAAAAACCTAATCGCTGTCTTCCTTCAGTGTCCCCAGCATTACAGCAGATGATATCATTTTTTACTCAGAGAACTCTAAAGCATCAACTGAAAACTTAAATGAAACTCAAAAAACTACAGGAAGACAGGAGTGTATGAGTAACCCAAGCAATTTATCCATATTCTGTAAATTATCAAAGATATGTACTCTCATCATTCTGTTGTTGCATACCTACGCAAAATGAAGGATAAGTTTCATAAATTTCACAAAACAACAAATTTTGGAACTGGAAGACATCTCATCATACATTTTCTTAATTCATTTCAGCCTCATTTTCCTCATCTGTAAAATGAGCTGTAAAAGAAAACAGTAAACCACTGCAGTATCCTTGTCATAAAAGCCTAAAATGTCGTCATGAAGAGTCAGACACAACTAAAATGACAAAAAAGTAAAAAGAGGTGGAAAGAAATGTTTGGAACAATAATCACAATGGAGGAACAGAAAGTTATGGACAATTAGTGTGAGAAATAGAAGCCCAGCTGGGTAAGGAAAGCAAGTAGAGTTAGAATGGAAAATGTTACAGAGCATTAAAAGTAAAAATAATGGGTTTATATTTTATGCTAGAGACTAATCAGGTATAGGAATAACGGAGGTAAATCAATCAATAAGTAAAATTTGTAGCAACAAAGAGGTGGAGGATTTGAATTTGAATAGGCAAAAGTAAATATAGACGATTGCTTAATAGTTGTACAAAGATATGTGAAAAGTGATGACAGAAATGAGCTATCGAGGTTCTGCACTGATAAGCTAGTTAAAAATGAAAATGAGGTGACCACAAGACAATGGAAAGGTATAAAAAAGGGGATGGATAATGCGTTAAAGACGTTGCATAATAAGACAAATGGAATGGAACAGCACACTCCCGAGAAAGAAAACCCCACAGAAGTCATATGATTATCTTCACAGAAATTAGAGCAAGACCTTTCCAAAATAAAGGACCCTTTCTTTTAAAGAAAATATTAAAGAGCATAAGAATGAATGGAGTTTACATTAAAGTGATAAGTAGTATTTATAACTATAATCAGTAAGGATGATCTGCAATGGAGATAAACTATTAGCTTTCTCAATACAATTATAAGTATAATCATAATGCAATCATCTCTTGGCCTTTTCAGGTTCATGACTTCCTTCCTGTCTCCACCTCTCCCTTGAAGTCAGATCTGGAGACAAATCACGTTACTTCAAAATTGCTGTAGCAAGATGTTTGTCCAACTGTCCACTTACAGAAAGCGAGAACTGACTTTCGTTGGAAAACAACAGATGGCCTAAGTCCAAAGCAGTTGGGCAGAATTTTGATAGAAGACCAATACCTCACACCACATATCAAATTAAACTATGAGATAATACATGAATTAGCTACAACAAATAAGATAATATAGAGATAGCTGATGAAAATTATGAATAAGATATAAAGATAATATTTAATAATTACTTTTCCTTAGATCCACAACTCATTAATTTATTCATTCAATAACTCTAGATTAATTACTAAATAAGCAATCAACAAGCCTAAATATATCACAGAGCTAAGTTCTGTAGATGCAAATGATGTAAATGGTGACCTTTCCGAAGGATGGCCCTTGAATGGAACAGTACAGGGGCTTGGCAATAAACTCAAAGTTAGGTATCCAAACTCTGTAGAACCAGCAATGTCCAAACAAGTGCATAGCTCTTTCTCTGAAGGAGGGTCTGGAAGGCATAACATGGTCTGGTTGCTCTCCTTGGTTAGGGAGTGAGAAGTGAAAGTAAGATTGTGGCCCAGATATTTGACTGATGGATAGGCATTGTGGGCTTTGGGTAAGCCTCTTGAAGATAGAAAATTTAGGGTTTTTGTGGTTGCATTTAGGGAATCCTCTGGGGGTGGGACTGCAGATCCAAATACCATTCACATATTGGATGAGACTGCTTTTAAGCAGCTTCAACTCTCTTAAATCTTTAGAAAGGCCTACCCAAATATGTGGGGGCTATCAGGGAAGCCCTGAGGCAAAACTATCTAAGTCAGTTGGACAAGCAGGGGAGGGGACACTTACTTCTAACAGCCGCTTAGGCATTAGCAAGACCCTCGGGATTGGGCAGTCAGGAAGAATCACAAGAGGCATGCACACTTTCAAGGGCTCTCATCCTCGCACATCCTCACATTGAGAAAGAGAATTAAATTTCACAGGTTTGGGAGGGGCAGTCACTGTGATATCATTGAGGGGAGGGGCTAGTCTCCTTCCAGAGCAGAGTGGGAAGGGAAGAGGGGGGAAGGGGGCTTGGTGACATCAGATCCAGAGAACTGGGAGCACCCCGTAATGATTTCTCTCGTCCCCCATCCCTCAACCTGGCTTGGGGAGGGGGCCATAGTTCATCTTCCACTTAGTTGTGAACCCAGCGCTGACCATGGTACTAGATCCCCGAGGCCCATCTACTGTGGATGGAGGTGAGGGGCAGCAGCTAAAGTCACCTTGGGCTGTTTGAGGGGAGGTCCCTTTACAGAAAGTAGGAAGGGAGGACACAGAGGGGAAGAAGGAGGTGGAGGTAAGGACAGATGACTCTTGAGAGTTACAGGCAGAGCTGTACCTTCGGTGGTATTTGGGGTACTGTCCTTATGGCAATAGAAAACAAAAGCTGGAAAGAGTACCAGCCAAGGTGGGCTTCCCAATCATCAAACTGTCTAAACATGCCCTGGAGACACCTGACACTCTTGTTTCACCCAGGAACACTTCTTTTGGGAAAACAGAGAAAGGATTCTCAGCAAAATACAAGAACTTGCTGAGAGTCTTTAAACAGGAGCTGCCTTCTGATTCTGTTGTCTCATCAGGGTTTTCCTGGGGATATCACCTCCTTCAAAAGGGGTTCAATTGGTTTCCTCAAAAGGCATCAATAAACATTCTTTAGTAAGTGGCTAAGTACCTATGGATATCCAAAGGCCAGAGGACACAGAGTAAACCTGGGAGCATATACACAAGTATCTCCATTGTTATCTGAACTCTTGTAGCAGCACTGGGGATCCTTGCCAGTGGCAGAGATTTTCAAGTTGAGGCATGACAGTTTACCCTCTGGAGTTTATGCTTGCAAATACTTTACAATAGAGGCTCTGAGAAACTTGCAAAAGGGTGAGGAGGGTCTACAGTCAATCCAAAAACTGTCTCCCAGATCACCATTTCCCGAAGAAGCTGGGGAGACCAATGTCTATATTCTTTTTTTTTTATTTTTCTTTTTTTAAATTAAAGCTTTTTATTTGTATAACATATATATAGGTAGTTCCCCAACACTGATCTTTACAAAGCTTTCCATTACAAATTTTACCCCCAGTCCCCTCTCCTCTCCTAGATGTCAGGGAGTCCACTGCATGTTAATAATGTTGGAATGCTTGAGAAGTTATGCAAGAAAAATCCTATCTATAAGAAAAAAAAAGAATTAGAGAAAGGCAACACAATGCAAGCAAATGTCAATAGAGATCATGAAAATGTTACGTTGTGGTCCATATTTCATTTCCCTCTCTCTGGGTGTATATGGTTTTCTTCAGTGAACAATTGGAACTGGTTTGAGACAATTCTTTGTTGCAGAGATCCATGTCCATCAGAATTGATCATCATGTAATACTGTTGTTGCTGTGTATGATGATCTCCTGGTTCTGCTCGTTTCACTCAGCATCAGTTCATGCAAGTCCCTCCAGGCTTCTCTGAAATCGTCCTGCTGGTCGTTTCTTACAGAGCAATAATATTCCATAACATTCATATACCATAATTTATTCAGCCAGTATCCAATTGATGGGCATCCCTTCAGTTTCCATTTTCTAGCCACTACAAAAAGGGCTGCCACAAACATTCTTGCACAGGTGGGTCCCTTTCCCTCCTCTAAGATCTCTTTGGGATATAGACCCAGAAGAAACACTGCTGGGTCAAAGGGTATGCACAGTTTGACAACTTTTTGAGCATAGCTCCAAATTGTTCTCCAGAAATGTTGGATCCATTCACAGTTCCACCAACAATGTATTAGTGTCCCAGTTTTCCCACATCCCCTCCAACATTCATCCTTATCTTTTCCTGTCATTTTAGCCAATCTGACAGGTGTGTAGTGGTACCTCAGAATTGTCTTAATTTGCATTTCTCTGATCAATAGTGATTTGGAGCAACTTTTCATATGACTAGAGATGGTTTTAATTTCATCATCTGAAAATTGTCTGTTCATATCACTTGACCACTTATCTATTGAAGAGTGGCTTGAATTCTTATATATATGAGACAATTCTCTATATATTTTAGAAATGAGGCCTTTATCAGAACCATTAAATGTAAAGATGATTTCCCAATTTGATGCTTCCCTCCTAATCTTGTCTGCATTTGTTTTGTTTGTACAGAAACTTTTTAACTTAATATAATCAAAATTATCCATCTGGTGTTCAATTAGGACTTCTTTGGTCCAATTTGTCTTCTTTGTACATAAATTTATTCCATCTCCACAGGTCTGAGAGATAAACTATATTACGTTCCTCTAACTTGCTTACAAAGTCCCTCTTTATATCTAGATCATGAACCCATTTAGATCTTATCTTGGTATGTGGTGTTAGGTATGGGTCAAGCCCTAATTTCTTCCACACTAGTTTCCAATTTTCCCAGCAGTTTTTGCAGAATAGTGAGTACTTATCCCAAAAGCTGGGGTCTTTGGGTTTATCGAATACTAGATTGTTAAGGTTATTGCCTAGATTGTCCTGATATCCTATCCTGTGCCACTGATCGACTAATCTATTTCTTAGCCAGTACCAAACGGTTTTGATGACCGCTGCTTTATAATATAGTTTTAGATCTGGTACAGCAAGGCCACCTCCATCTGCCTTTTTTTTTCATTAATCCCCTTGAGATCCTTGACCTTTTGTTCTTCCAAATGAACTTTGCTACTATTTTTTCTAGATCTGTAAAATAATTTCTTGGGAGTTTGATTGGTATGGCACTAAATAAGTAGATTAGTTTGGGTAGCATTGTCATTTTTATTATGTTCGCTCTGCCTACCCATGAGCACTTAATATTTTTCCAATTGATTAGGTCTGATTTTATTTGTATGGAAAGTGTTTTGTAATTTAGTTCATATAGTTTCTGACTTTTCCTTGGCAGATAGATTCCCAAATATTTTATCCTATCATCTGCTATTTGGAATGGAATTTCTTTTTACATTTCTTGCTGCTGAACTTTGTTGGTAATATATAAAAATGCTGATGATTTATGTGGATTAATTTTGAATCCTGCCACTTTGCTAAAGTTGTGAATTGTTTCTAATAGTTTTTTAGTTGAGTCTCTAGGGTTCTCTAAGTATACCATCATGTCATCTGCAAAGAGTTATAATTTGGTTTCTTCATTACCTACTCTGATTCCTTTTATCTCTTTTTCTTCTCTTATTGCAAAAGCTAACATTTCTAATACAATATTGAATAGTAATGGTGACAGAGGGCAGCCTTGTTTCACTCCTGATCTTATTGGGAATGGTTTTAGTTTGTCTCCATTACATATGATGCTTGCTGATGATTTTAAATAGATGCTACTGATCATTTTAAGGAAAAGCCCATTTATTCCTATACTCTCTAGTGTTTTTAATAGGAAAGGGTGTTGGATTTTATCAAAGGCTTTTTCTGCATCTATTGAGAAAATCATATGGTTTTTGTCAGTTTGGTTATTAATATAATTAATTATGCTGATAGTTTTCCTAATATTGAACCAGCCCTGCATCCCTGGTATAAATCCTACTTCGTCATAGTGTATTATCCTGAGGATGACTTTCTCTAATCTCATTGCTAATATCTTATTTAAAATTTTTGCATCAATATTCATTAGGGAAATTGGTCTATAGTTTTCTTTCTCTGTTTTCACCCTACCTGGTTTAGCTATCAGCACCATATTGGTCTCATAGAAGGATTCTGGCAGTATACCTTCTGTCCCTATTTTCTCAAATAGTTTGTGTAGTATTGGAATTAATTGTTCTTTGAATGTTTGGTAGAATTCACATGTAAATCCATCTGGCCCTTGAGATTTTTTCTTAGGGAGTTGGTTAATAGGTTGTTCTATTTCTTTTTTTGATATGGGGCTATTTAAATAATTTATATCCTCTTCTGTTAACCTGGGCAATCTATATTTTTTTAGATATTACTCCATTTCATTTAGATTATCAAACTTACTGGCATAAAATTGGGCAAAGTAACTCCTAATTATTGCTCTGATTTCCTCTTCATTGGAGGAAAGCTCTCCCTTATTATTCTTGAGACTAACAATTTGATTTTCTTCTTTACTTTTTCTTATCAGATTAACTAAAGGCTTATCTATTTTGTTGGTTTTTTCATAGAACCAACTCTTAGTTTTATTTATTAACTCAATAGTTTTCTTATTTTCAATTTTATTAATTTCTCCTTTTACTTTTAGAATTTCCAATTTGGTATTTAATTGAGGGTTTTTAATTTGTTCTTTTTCTAGTTTTTTTTAATAATAAGCCCAATTCATTGATCTTTTCTTTCTCTATTTTATGCAAGTAAGCATCTAGAGATATAAAATTGCCCCTTGTAACCGTTTTAGCCGTATCCCACAAATTTTGGTATGTTGTCTCCTTATTGTCATTCTCCTGGATGAAATTATTGATTGTGTCTATGATTTGCTCTTTCACCCATTCATTCTTCAGGATTAGATTATTTAATTTCCAATTAAGTTTTGGTTTATTTTCTCCTGGCCTTATATTGCATGTGATTTTTATTGCATCATGATCTGAAAAGGATGCATTTACTATTTCTGCCTTTCTGCATTTGATTTTGAGGTTTTTATGCCCTAACACATGGTCAATTTTTGTATAGGTTCCATGGACTGCTGAGAAAAATGTAAACTCCCTACTGTCTCCATTCAACTTTCTCCATAGATCTATCATACCTAACTTTTCTAACAATTGGTTTATCTCCCTAGTTTCTTTCTTGTTTATTTTGTGGTTTGATTTATCTAATTCTGAGAGAGCAAGGTTGAGATCCCCCACTAGCATCATTTGGCTGTCTATTTCTTCTTGTATCTCTCTTAATTTCTCCCCTAGGAATTTGTGTGCTATTGCACTTGGTGCATATATATTTAGTATAGATATTGCTACATTATCTATGGTACCCTTTAATAAAATATAGTTTCCTTCTTTATCTCTTTTGATTAGATCTATCTTGGCTTTTACTTGATTTGAGATAAGGATTACTACCCCTGCTTTTTTTGTTCACCTGAAGCATAATATTTTCTGCTCCAGCCTTTTACCTTCATCCTTTATGTGTCACTGTGTTTTAGATGTGTTTCTTGTAGGCAACATATTGTGGGATTCTGGTTTTTAATCCAGTCTGCTATCTGCTTCCGCTTTATGGGAGAGTTCATCCCATTCACATTCACAGATAGAATAACTAATTCTTTATTCCCTGCCATCTTATTTACCCAAGTTATGTTTTCCCCTTGGAAACTTGGAGGAAAAATGTAGAAGAAAAGGGCTGGTCTCATCTAGGAAGGATATTTGTTAAATGACTAGTGAGTTTTGACCAAAAGTTTACCACTGTCAAATCAGGAAACCCCAAAGCCCAAAGAAAAATTATCCCTTGAGGTTAAAAAAAAATCAGACAATGAGGGAGACTTCAGATATATCTTTGTATCAGCAGTAGAGCTGGAACTCCAATCTGGCTCCTCCAACTCCATGTCCTACTGTTCAGCCACTGGACCATAGCCTCCACTCTGTGTCCAACCCTTCCTTCAAATATCTTATATGTGTGCTCTATCTGCTGCTCCAATTCCCTCTTTATCCAGTCTTTACCTTAAACCACCAAATGGGTCCAGAGGATCATAGAATTAAATCTCCAGCTCTAATCACCCACAGAATCCACCCTTGTCCGGTTCCCTTATGCTAGGTAAGAAAATGAAGCCCAGGGAGGAAAAGGGACTTGCCTTATATCTCATTTAGGTTCAGAGATCTGGAAGCAACCTTCAAAGTCAATTAGTTGAAACTTCTTTTACAGAGGAAAAAACTGAAGGCTCAAGTGGTAATGGGAAATGTGTGAGGTCAGATATCCAAGGAGTGTCCACAGCTAGTAAGTTAAGATCTAAACCCTGATTGTCCTATCTGAGAATTCCGTCTTGTGTCCATGAAATTGTACTCCACATTAACCTCCTATCTCAACCTCCCATCTCACTAGAGTACTCTCATCTATAGAAGACTGGAAGGATAAGAGGTAAATTTATTATTATTATTATTATTAATTTTAAAGGTCATTTACCAAAAGAATCTGATTTCTTTTCATGAATATTCAACAACGGATTAATAGTCAGGCATTCTTGTCACTTCCTATTCTCCCTATAAGGTGAGAAGTCCTTTTTTCCAGTCTTACCATGTGCTGAAATTAGTTTTCAAGGACTTACACACCTGTACTTAGACGAGATATTATCAGCGATAAATAAATATCACTTCAGCACCAAAGCCCTGGACAGCTCCACCAGTCCTGCTCTCTGGAAGTCACCTACTCTAGTAAGACTCTCCTATGCATCAGAGGGACCTTCTGGAGGCAAGGCAACACAACCACAGGCCACTGGGTGGTTCAGTGGAGAGAACGCTGGACCTGGAAGGAGGAGGGCTCATCCTCAGGTGTTGAAATCTGGCCTCAAACACTTATTAGCTAAATAATCCAGGGAAAATCACTTACCCCTTTCTTTCTTAGTTTCTGATCCATAAAATAAGTTGGAGAAGGAAATGGCCAACCACTATAATATCTTTGCCAGGAAAACCCCGAATGGGATTCCAAAAAGTGGGACACAACTGAAAAATGACAAAACAATGGTCAGATGCATCTAGAGCATCTGTCATCCCCACAGACAACAAGGTATCCTGTATCATCATCCCAAAAAAAGGACAGATCCTCTACAAAAAGGGAACTCACTTCTCTGAAAACGGCCTTCTTCCTATAGCTACTGTGCTATGTTAAGAGAATAACAAAAGGCATGGCCCAAATGCTATTGCATTTCCATTTCCTAATTTGAAAATGTTTGATAATGGATTGGTAAATCACTGGTGTTAAATTGATCTCACAGCATTTTAAAATTTCAATTTCAAGTCTCGTGTGAGAGGGATGTCTACAAGTGTTTCATTACATGGGTTTGATCCATGCCTCTTTCTTTGCTACTAAAACAGGAATTAATTTACCCAAATGTTGACAAAGCTACTCCTACAATCCCAAGGCAATCTTTTTATACTTTCCTAATTAACTCACTCTTACACTCACTACAATGGCTCTTCAAAAAATTCTCATCATTCCTCAAAACTCCCATGGCTCCTTCTCACACCACCTCTCCTAATTCTCAGCTGAGAACCTTGCCACATATTTTACTGAAAATATAAAAGTCATTCCCTGAGAGCTCTCTCTTGTTCCCTTCACTTCCTCTCCCATAATTCAGACATTCTCTGCCACAGTCTCCTCCTCCACCCCATTTGACACAGAGATGAGCTTCCTTGTTACTGAGCCAAATCCGTCTCTGCCCTTCAAGCCCACTTCCTCTGACAGACTGCTACCTCTTTCATCTAGTTCTCTCACTTCAATATCTTCCTGTGTACTGGCTGCTTCCCCCTGTTTATAAACATGTTTATCTCTTCCCTACCCTTAAAAACATGTCGGCCTACATCCATTGATCCCTTCTGACCATCCTGTCATATGCTACCTCCCTTTTGGGATGAAACTCCTTGAAAAGACCATTTACAATCTTCACTTCTATTTGCTTTCTGCCCTCTTCTTAATTCTCTATTGTCTATCTTATGCCCTCATTTTCATCCTATCCTTTCTTTGTACATCAGCTGTTTGTATCTTCCTTCCCCTAGTAGATAAAAGAACTTCAGAAGAAGGATTGTCTTTAGCTCTTCTTTTTCTTCCCAATTACCTGGCACATTGTAGACGCTTTAAAAATGCCTATTGACTAAATAACTGACACATCATACTTTTCTTCACCCTCAGTCTTTTTCTGACAACTGAACCACACCATCCATGACCTCATCACTTAGCACAATTCTGTGCACACAGTTAAATATTCAACAAATGCTTTTTCATAAATTCATTCATTCATGGCTGGCAGAACACATTTCTCCTGAAACTGACAATGGATTTTGAGCTCTTAAATAATCAATAGCCTCCACCAGTTGATCTCTAGAAAAAAATGGAAAGACAATGTTAAAAATATCAAGAAAATGCAAGTGGGATGAGAACTGGAATAGATGGAGTTTCTATAGCAACCCTTTCTCGGACTATTTTTGCAGATAATAAATATAGTGTCTGGGAATACTCCTGCAGGACATGATGTGCTTGCTTTACAGTGTTAACTGTTTCAGAGTGGTGGCTATTGCCATTCAAAGGCAGTTGTGGAACAGTGAAAGCGGAGGGAGTAGAGATGCACACAACATATAGAATGCAAATCAATACATCACCACCAGTTTGTCCAGCATCTTGCCACAGATCCAGATAGAGACAGACCCCTCCCCGAAGCCCAGAGCTTTGGCAAGAACAGGCCCTCTTAAGCCACCATCCCTGCTTCCAGCCCAGCTGGCACAGGCATCTTGGAAAGGAGAAATCATTGGATAGACAGAATCCACCTACCTCATCACTGTCAGCAACAACTGTGACCAGCTGTCCCAATACACACAAAAACACACCAAAGTCCTGTAATGACAGCCATCTCTAGCCCAGCTAGCCTGCTTCTAGCACATCTTCCACAGCCATCACTGGGGAAAGTATGTTCCTTAGAGATGGGGCCAGCAGCTCTGATAAACTGCCAACCAGTTTCACTGGACAGGCAGGAAAGGCTAGCTGAAA
>JAJPUD010010332.1:52378-63539 GCA_023553655.1 Myrmecobius fasciatus
ATATATTGGCTCAACGTATCCATGAACAATTGACGTTTTTCCCAGTTTCTCAGCTACCACTTTAGTTGTAGCCAAATTATTTTGTATTTTATATAGTTCCTGAGTTTGTTTTCAGAGGTAGACTCCTACGTAGTTCCTATCTTCAGTTATTTTAAATGGAACTTTTCCTTCTATCTCTTGTTTGAAAGATGCCGGTGCTTGTAGAAATGTGAAGGATTTGTGTCAGTTTATAATATATGCTGGGATTTTTCTAAAGTTGTTCATTTTTTAACTAGTTTTAATTTATTCTGTAGGATTCTACATGTGTAACTTCTATCAAGAAAGAAAATTGTGTTTCCTCATTGTCTATTCTAATTCCTTTAATTTTGTTTTTTTCAAATAGGTTGTATAGTATTGGAATTAAGTGTTCTTTGAATGTTTGGAAAAATTCACATGTAAATCCATCTGGCCCTGGAGATTTTTTCTTAGGGAGTTGGTTAATAGCTTGTTCTATTTCTTTTTCCAAAATCGGGCTATTTAAATAATTTATTTCCTCTTCTGTTAACCTAGGCAATATATATATTTTTGTAGATATTCCTTCATTTCATTTACATTATCAAATTTATTGGCATAAAGTTGGGCAAAGTAACTCCTCATTATTACTCTAATTTCTTCTTCATTGGAGGAAAGTTCTCCTTTATCATTTTTGAGACTATTTTTGATTTTCCTCTTTCTTTTTTCTAATCAAATTAATTAAAGGCTGATCTATTTTGTTGGTTTTTTCATAAAACCAACTTTTATTTTTATTTATTAATTTAATAGTTTTCTTATTTTCAATTTTATTAATCTCCCCTTTTATTTTCAGAATTTCCAATTTGGTATTTAATTGAGGGTTTTTAATTTGGTCTTTTTCTACCTTTTTTAGTTGTAAGCCCAGTTCATTGATCTTCTCTTTCTCTGTTTTATGCAAGTATGCATGTAGAGATATAAAATTACCCCTTATAACCGCTTTAGCTGAGTCCCACAAATTTTTGTATGTTGTCTCATTATTGTCATTCTCCTGGATGAAATTATCGATTGTTTCTATAATTTGCTCTTTAACCCATTCATTCTTCAGGTGTAGATTATTTAATTTCCAATTAACTTGTGGTCTGTTTTCTCCTGGCCTTATATTTCATGTGCATTTTATTGAATCATAATCTAAAAAGGATGCATTTACTATTTCTGCTTTTCTGCATTTGATTTTGAGGTTTTTATGCCCTAACACGTGATCAATTTTCATATAAATTCCATGAACCCCTGAGAAAAAAGTATACTCCCTTCTGTCACCATTTAATTTCCTCCAGAGATCTATCATACCTACTTTTTCTAGCCTTTTGTTTTCCTCCCTAACTTCTTCCTTATTGATTTTGTGATTTGATGTATCTAATTCTGAGAGAGCAAGGTTGAGATCCCCCACTAGTATAGTATTACTGTCTATTTCTCCTTGCATCTCTGTTAGTTTCTCCTCTAGGAATTTGGATGCCATACCACTTGGTGCATATATGTTTAGTATTGATACCGCTTCATTGTCTATGGTACCCTTTAGTAAAATATAGCTTCCTTCCTTATCTCTTTTAATTAGATCTATTTTTGCTTTTACTTGATCTGAGATATGGATTGCTACCCCTGCCTTGATTTGTTCACCTGAGCATAGAAGATTCTGCTCCACTCTTTTACTTTCACTGTGTATGTTTTAGACGTGTTTCTTCTAAACAACATATTGTAGGATTCTGGCTTTTAATCCAGTTCGTTACCTGCTTCCATTTTGTGGGAGAGTTCATCCCATTCTCATTCACAATTAAAATAACTATATCTGTATTCCCTACCATCTTATTTACCCAGAGTTATGATTTTCTCTTCCCTTTCTTCTCTCTCCATTCCCCCCTCCCCAGTACTTTATTTTTAATGACCACCTCCCTCCAGCAGTCCTCCCCTATTTACAACCTCTCCCTCTCCTTTACACCTTTCCTCTAATCCTTCTATTAGTCTATCCCGTTCCTTTCCTTCTTTCCCTCCCATCTTCCCACAAGGAGGGTCAGGCCTTTGAAGTCAAATGTTTCTGATATACTTTCTTAGAGTCCAATCTAATGAGAATAAGGTTTGCACAATACTCATTGCCCTCCCTTCATTCCCTCCATTATATTAGACCTTCTATGTCTCTTTATGAGATTTTGCCTTATTTACCTCCTTTATTTTAACTTTATTTTGCCTCCTTCCCCCCTTTTTTCAATATGATATCCCTTCCACCTCTAATTTCTTTTCCATTATTATCCAAGTAAAATCGAATTATACCCCCATTCTTTAAAGATACCCATAGTAGAAATATAGTTCTCAAGAGTTCTTTCCTTTTTACGTTTTTATGCTTCTCTTGAGTTCTGTATTTGGAGGTCAAATTTTTTGTTCAGATGTGGTCTTTTCATTAGAAATAGGTGAATTTCTCCTGTATCACTGAATGACCATCTTCTTCCCTGGAAGATGATGCTCATTCTAGGTTGATAACTTATTCTTGGGTGTAATCCAAGTTCTTTTGCCTTTCAGAATATCTGATTCCACGCCCTTTGATCCTTTAATGTGGAAGCTGACAGATCTTGTATAATTCTAATTACAGTTCCTCGGTATTTGAACTGTTTCTTTCTAGCTGCTTGCAATATCCTTTCCTTTGTGCAATAGTCCTGAAATTTGGCCACGATGTTCCTTGGGGTTTTAATTTTGGGGTCTCTTTCAGGAGGTGATCGGTGAATTCTTTCAATGCCAATTTTGCCTTCTGATTCTAAAACATGGGGGCAATTCTCTTTCATTATTTCCTGGAAGATAGCTTCAAGGTTCTTTTTTTCATTGTAGCTTTCAGGGAGTTCGATAATCCTTAGATTGTCTCTCCTGGATCTGTTTTCCAAGCCAGTTGTTTTTCCTAGGAGATATTTCATATTTTCTTCTATTTTTTTCATTTTTTTGTTTTTCTTTGACAGATTCTTGAAGTCTTATTGAGTCATTTACTTCTATTTGTTCAATTTTAATTTTTAAAGTATTGTTTCCTTCAGTTATCTTTTTCAGCTCCTTTTGTAGTTGGCCAATTGAATTTCTTGATTCAATGCATTCTTTTTCCATTTTGCCAATTTTATTTTTTAGTGAATTGTTGTCTTTTTTCAATTCACCAATTTTGTTTTTCAGTGAATTGTTGTCTTTTTCCAATTCGGCATTTTTATTTTCCAGTGAATTGGTGATTTTTTCCAATTCACCAATGTTGTTTTTCAGTGAATTGTTTTATTTTTCCAATTCACCAGTCCTGTTTTCCAGTTTTTTATATCTCTATTGCCCTGGTCTCTATTTATTTCCCCATTCTTCTTCTACCTCTCTTTTGAGATTCTTTATGCAATCTTCCAGGTAAGCCTCCTGAAAGGGAGACCAGCTTAAGTCCACATTTGTGGCTTCATCTGGGATTGTTTTCACAATCTCAGGATCTGGGGACTGCTCTACTTTTTCTCTGTAGAAGCTGTCTATAGTGAGAGCTCTCTTCTGCTTCTTACTCATGATTTTGAGTTCAGGTATCAGTCACCAGCAGGGGATTCTTCTGCAGTTTCAATTTGCCCTGGGGCAGTTTGCCGAGTTGACTTCCGGTCTGAGGCTGGTCAGGCTAGATCCATACTAGGACCATGCTTTCAGCTGCTCTCAATCCACCCTTTGCCAAAGGCAGATCTGCCAAAGCACCTGCCTGCAAGCAGAGCAACGTGTCCCATGCATCTCCTAGAGGCTTCCTGGGAGCCAAAAATCTGCCTCTGTTGCAGCCCGACTTCTGCCCTGGGCGCACTGGCATCTGAATTTGGCAAGAGGCCGATTCCCCTGAGACTAACCTCTGGAGTTTTTTCAAAGTAGATTTTTGATAGAAGTGCATTATAGTGCAAGTGTTTGGTGGAGCCCTCACTCCAAAACCAGTTCGGAGGCTCAATTTGTCTGGGTCTGAGGGAAGGTCTCAGGAGCTCACAGAGAATGCTGTCTGCAGTTCGCCATCTTGGCTCCGCCACCCTATCCAGTGCTTTGTAAAGCATTGTTTTTAATTCTGATATTGAGGGTGGATTCAGTATTCTCATAATAATGTACTTAGGGAAATGGCTAGTGGGCAAAACAGGGAAAATAATGGTGAAAATATCCTCAAAGGTAATAAAAAGATTAGGAAAAGGATAATGGTGACTAAATAATGACAGGCAAAAAAAAGTAATAATCAGAAAGAGCTAGCAATCAAGTACCAAAGTTTTTGAGAATCAAGGAAGGATAAAAACTATTAGACTTAAGAAACAATAGAACCACAGCTAAAATAAACTTTCAATCGTTAAACATTCATTAAGCACCTATTATTTTCCAGGTGTTATGTTAAGCACTAAGAATGCAAAGAAAAATAAAACAGAAACCTTTTCTCTCAAAAAAATGTCATCATGTAAAGGGGAAGTAACTTGCAATCTTCCTTTATTTGAATATTTTATTACTTCAATGTTCTTCTCTCTTTGCTCCCAAAACTCTCCCTTAAAATTTTCCAAGTCAAATAAGTAGCAGTTTTTTAGTTGTAAAATTTAGAATGTTCCTAAAACCCTTGTTCATGGCTTACTTCTGATTTGTTTTGATACAAGCAAAGTGGTGTTAGCAATATACAAGCCATAGCCAAGTCTAGTGTTCTGTCAGGACATAATAAGCCTGACTCCTTAGTTTATCTTTCTTTCCAAATGTTTCCGAAAACACTGTAATCAGAATGCTTTGCTGTCTTTCTCAAAAGTTACAGCTCATTATTAAGAGCAAATATCATCAAATCTTGGTCACAATGAATTATTACAAGATGGTTTATGATTAGAAAAAGGTTAAATTTGTTTCATTCAAAATGAGCAGTACAATTGTACAGTGATGATGAAGTATTTTTGTTTTTATTTGAACCTGTTAGAAAGTAGGTTACATTTTTAAAAATCTCTTTGTTTGATTTGGCTCTTGTTATTTGGAATTCACCTTTACTTTCTTGTTTATCCCTTTTGTTAATTCCTTTTCTTTCTCCCCCTTCTTAATTTGCTGTTCAATTCTTTCTGAAACTCTGTAACCCTCCTTTCTAGAGGTTTTCCTTTTCTCTTCCTTTGGAAAATAGATTAAAAAGTCAGGACTGATATCTTAGTTTTTTTATATAATACATTATGCTCCTACTCTTTATTTCATCTCTATATCTCATTATTATATGATAGGTATTATGTACATACACATCTATGTCTCATTTTACTTGTAAGCAACAAGCTGTTGAATTGAACTGTTTAGTCTATTCTCCCTTTCTGCCCTATGAGTAAATTAATACTTGTGTAGTTTCCTCCTTCCTATTTCCCCCACTCTCTTCCTCATCCTATTTGCCCTCTCTCTCCTCATTGCTGTTTTATGTCTTCCTGCCATCTTGCCCTCCTACTCCTTCATCCTCTAAGGCTTCTTCTTTCCTTCCTGGTAACAACTGTGAGGTTCCTGCTCTATCTGCCTCCCCCCAGCTTATCACTTCCATAATTTTGTGTAAGTATGCAACAATGTAATGAAGTGAATACAGATATCTTAGTAAATTACTACCGATTAAAGAAGTAGGACATTTCCAAGAAGATTTTCAGATAGAAAAATAGTTTCCAAAGTTTCTTAAAATTTTAAGCCTTATTTGTTAACAGACTATATTTATCATTGATTTCTTTAGGAAAAAGATTTCATGAGATTGTGAGCTGTACGGCTTGTGGACAACAGATGAACTATTAGGAGGATTCAACATGTAGACATCCTGTATTGAATGTTCTTCTTTGTAAGGTAGGTATATAATTATGAAATGGATGGTGATTTTATTATCTGTGAACTTTCCTGCCTTTTTGGGGGGAATAAAGGACAAACTTCCTTTCAGACTAAGATACCCTATTTATTTCAATGAATTCTATAATGATTGATTTCAAAAATGAAGATTCTCTGTTGAGAAGTGAGTGCAATAAGTGCTGAACTTACAAAATCAGCCTTGATTAATGAATTGGTTAGTTTAGATAACTTCAGTTTTTAATATACATCAGGACGAACATCAAGACTATCTGAGCCTGACCTCTGGACTCATATTGGTCGGATCACTCATAGTGGCTACAAGGTATCTTGACCCGATCATAGTGATATTATTGCCACCCTTTTTGATTACTAAGAACATGTTTAATTAAAAAACAAACAATCCTATGCATATTTGACATTATATGTGTATATATAGTTCCTCTTCTGCTGAAAGGAGAACATTTCAAATGATCTCTTTGGGGATCAGTATTTACTCAAATAACAAAAGTAGTTTTAATTATACCTCCTTTTCCCTAGCACTTTAAGATTGATAAAGGTTTGTACACATGTAAACTATTTTGATGCAAAATAACCCTGTGAAGCTGTATTACAATATGTTTTATGATTAACTTTGAGAATGAAGAAGTTATTTGAGCAAGCAGTTCATGTTCCAGACTATCACCCAGGCTCTTACAGTGTGTTTGAGTGCAACAAAAGTTGTGTTTTTGATTGTATTGTTTTCTTTTATTCCTTGGATGCTGTTTATTTTCCTTTTATTAATTTATACAATTTTTCCTTTTAACATCTTTTGAATTTTCATTAAATCAGCTTATTATTTAACAAAATGTATTCTTCAGATGCAGTTTTTCCACTGTTCCCCATTATATGTCATTACTTTGTAGCCAGTTCTTACCTTTTACAAAATATATCATTTTTTTTGCTGTGAGTAAAGTTATCACCCCAGTTTTATGTTTAAATCTAGTGTATACTTAGTGGTTTTAGTCATTTTAAAATTTGTGCTTTGTGAATGTAATATTTTTACAGATTTAAGACATTTGGAATTAATGTGAATTCCTTTTTTTTAGAACTGCTACATATATATGAATGATAACAAAAACCATGATTTTGAAAGAACTCATAAGCACTGCAGGTAGGAATATATCTGCTAAAATAGAAAGCATTCCTCTTTTGGAGATCTCTAAAATAGTTCTATTTCTTTATCATTTGTTTTATTTATTCTCTCAGTGACTCTTAATTGTGCTATTAAATGTTAGAGATGATGGAATGTATTCAAACTGAGAGGTATACTAGTTTTAAATTTGTAAATATTTGTAAATACTGATGTTTCCTAGTTGAAGAAAAGTGTCATTCAACTAGTTATGGTTTCATTTTTTATTTGATCTTAGGTCTTCTTGAGCTGCCCATGGTTTTATCAGACATTGTTAACTTGGGTTGCTTTTGGTAAATTTCAGGGTATCTCTGAGCTTAGACAATGGAGAAATGCACATATTTTTGTAATTGACATTTAAAATTAAATATTTTTAAGAATTTAAAATGTTTTTTCAGACTAAAGTCATTATTGTACCACAAAGGCATCTACAAGAAACAAATACTAACAAAGTCTAATTCATACTGAATTTCAAACATAACTACCACAATCATCTTCTTTGTGGTTGAGTCAGTGGAGTTGTCTGTGACATTTTTTAAAACAAATTTATTTATTTTTAATACAATTGTTTTATGAATCATGTTGGAAGAGAAGAATCAGAATAAAAGTGAAAAACTGTGGGAGGAGCAAAAAAAATGGATAAAAGTGAACTTCGCATGTGTTGATTTACAATCAATCTCTATAGTTCTTTTTCTGGATGCAGACAGCCTTTTGTGTCCAAAGTCTACTGGGATTGCTTTTGGATTACTGAGTCCAGGAGAAGAACCGAGTTTTTCCTAGTTGATCATTGCACATTCCTGCTGTTATTATGCATAATGCACTCCTGGTTCTGCTAGTTTCACTCAGCATCAGTTTGTGAAAAACTTTCCAGGTCTTTCTACAATCGGCTTAATTGCCATCTTTTGCATAACAATAATATTCTATTACTTTCATATACCACAACTTGTTCAGCATTTCCCAAATTGATGGGTACCTTCTCAAGATTCGGTGTGAGACTTTTTTTTCGAGGCTATTGCGGTTAAGAAATTTGCCCAGAATCACACAGCTAGGAGGTATTAACTGTATGAATTCAGATTTGAATTCATGTCCTACTGATCCCAGGAGTTATGCCATGTAGCTTCCCGGGCCTGAGATTTCTTTTTTTTTTCCTTTCCTTTCTTTTTTTTTTTTTTAAATTACAGCTTTTTATTTACAAAACATATGTATGGTTAAGGAAAGGAAGTGCAAAATGTTATAGCAGTAGTAGTAGCAGTAGTAGTAGTAGTAGTAGTAGTAGTAGTAGCAGCAGCAGCAGTAGTACTAGTAGTAGTAGTAGTAATAGTAATAGTAGTACTAGTAGTAGTAGTAGTAGTAATAGTAATAGTAGTAATAGTAGTAGTAGTAATAGTAGTAGTAGTAAGAGTTGTTAATAATAGTAGTAATAGTAGTAGGAGTAGGAGTAGTTAATAATAGTAGTTAGTAGTAGTAGTAATAGTAGCTACTTGTAGTAGTTAGTAGTACTAGAATTAGTAGATTGTAGTAGTAATAGTAGTTGTAATAGTACTTGTAGTAGGTAGTAAGTAATAGTAAGAGTAATAATAGTAGTAGATGTAGTAGTTAGTAGTTAATAGTAGTAGAAACAGTAGACCCAGGGTCTTCCCTACTATGCCTTTGATTCCCTGATAGCTGGAGCCCTATAAGTCTCAGAATCAATTGCTCACAGCTGGATGCTTTGAGACAAGAGTCCAACTCAGCTGGCTGGCTTTGGCTAGTCCAAATTCCCCACTATTAATGTATTAAAAACCTAATCGCTGTCTTGCTTCAGTTTCCCCAGCATTACAGCAGATGATATCATTTTTTACTCAGAGAACTCTAAAGCATCAACTGAAAAATTAAATGAAACGCAAAAAACTATAGGAAGACAGGAGTGTATGAGTAACCCAAGCAATTTATCCATATTCTGTAAATTATCAAAGATATGTACTCTCATCATTCTATCATTGCATACCTACACAAAATGAGGGATAAGTTTCATAAATTTCACAAAACTACAAATTTTGGAACTGGAAGACATCTCATCATACATTTTCTTAATTCATGTCAGCCTCATTTTTCTCATCTGTAAAATGAGTTGGAAAAGGAAACAGTAAACCACTCCAGTATCGTTGTCATAAAAGCCTCGAATGTGGTCATGAAGACTCAGACACAACTAAAATGACAAAAAAAGTAAAAAGAGGTGGAAAGAAATGTTTGGAACAATAATCACGATGAAGGAACAGAAAGAGATCGACCATTATTGTGAGAAATAGAAGCCCAGCTGCGGAAGGAAAGCCAGTAGAGTTATAATGGAAAATGTTAAAGAGCATTAAAAGTCAAAATAATGGGTTTATATTTTATGCTAGAGACTAATTAGGTATAGGAATAACAGAGGTAAATCAATCAATCAGTAAAATTTGTAGCAACAAAGAGGTGGAGGATTTGAATTTCAGTAGGTAAAAGTAAATATAGGTGATTGCTCAATAGTTGTAAAAAGATATGTGAAAAGTGATGACAGAAATGAGGTATCGAGGTTCTGCACTGATAAGCTAGTTAAAAATCAAAATGAGGTGACCACAAGACAATGGAAAAGTACAAAAAAGAGGATGGATAATGCGTTAAAGATGGGGCATAATAAGACAAATGGAATGGAACAGCAGACTCCCAAGAAAGAAAACCCCACAGAAGTCATATGATTATCTTCACAGAAGTTAGAGCAAGATCTTTCCAAAATAAAGGACCCTTTCTTTTAAAAAATGTTAAAGAGCATAAGAATGAATGGAGTTTACATTAAAGTGATAAATAGTATTATAACTATAATCAGTAAGGATGATCTGCAATGGAGAACAACTATTAGCTTTCTTAATACAATTATAAGTATAATCATAATGCAATCATCTCTTGGCCCCCTCCCTTGTCAGGTTCATGACTTCCTTCTTGTCTCCACCTCTCCCTTCAAGTCAGATCTGGGGACAAATTCACGTTACTTCAAAATTGCTGTAGCAAGATGTTTGTCCAACTGTCCACTTACAGAAAGCGAGAACTGACTTTAGTTAGAAAAAAGAACAAAAAACAGATGGCCTAAGTCCAAACCAGTTGGGCAGAATTTTGAAAGAAGACCAATACCTCACACCACATATCAAATTGAACTATGAGATAGTACATGAATTAGCTATAACAAATAAGATAATATAGAGATAGCTGATGAAAATTATAAATAAGATATAAAGATAAAATTTAATAATTACTTTTCCTTAGATCCACAACTCATTAATTTATTCATTCAATAACTCTAGATTAATTCCTAAATAAGCAATCAACAAGCCTAATTACATCACAGAGCTAAGTTCTGGAGATGCAAATGATGTAAATGGTGACCTTTCCGAAGGATGGTCCTTGAATGGAACAGTACAGGGGCTTGGCAATAAACCCAAAGTTATGTATCCAAATTCTGCAGAAATCAGCCATGTCCAAACAAGTGCGTAGCTCTTTCTCTGAAGGAGGGTCTGGAAGGCATAACATGGTCTGTTTGCTCTCCTTGGTTAGGGAGTGAGAAGTGAAAGTAAGATTGTGGCCCAGATATTTGACTGATGGACATGCAATGTGGGCTTTGGGTAAGCCTCTTGAGGCTAGAAAATTTAGGGTTTTTATGGTTGCATTTAGGGAATCCCCTGGGGTGGAACTGCAGATCCAAATACCATCCACATATTGGATGTGACTGCTTTTAAGCAGCTTCAACTCTTTTAAATCTTTAGAAAGGCCTACCCAAATATGTGGGGGCTATCAGGGAAGCCCTGAGGCAAAACTATCTAAGTCAGTTGGACAAGCAGGGGAGGGGACACTTACTTCTAACAGCCACTTAGGAATTAGCAAGACCCTCGGGGTTGGGCAGTCAGGAAGCATCACAAGAGGCATGCACACTTTCAAGGGCTCTCATCCTCGCACATCCTCATATTGAGAAAGAGACTTAAATTTCACAGGTTTGGGAGGGGCAGTCACTGTGATATCATTGAGGGGAGGGGCTAGTCTCCTTCCAGAGCAGAGTTGGAAGGGAAGAGGGAGGGGAGGGGGCTTGGCGACATCAGGTCCAGAGCACTGGGAGCACCCCTTATTGATTTCTCTCGGCCCCCATCACTCAACCTGACATGGGGCAGG
>JAJPUD010010333.1:0-17393 GCA_023553655.1 Myrmecobius fasciatus
TAAAAATGACAATACTACCCAAACTAATCTACTTATTTAGTGCCATAGCAATCAAATTCCCAAGAAATTATTTTACAGATCTAGAAAAAAAATAGTAGCAAAGTTCATTTGGAAGAACAAAAGCTCAAGGATTTCAAGGGGATTAATGAAACAGAAGGCAGATGAAGGTGGCCTTGCTGTACCAGATCTAAAACTATATTATAAAGCAGCGGTCATCAAAACCGTTTGGTACTGGCTAAGGGATAGAGCAGTCGATCAGTGGCACAGGATAGGATATCAGGACTATCTAGGCAATAACCTTAACAATCTAGTATTCGATAAACCCAAAGACCCCAGCTTTTGGGATAAATACTCACTATTCGGCAAAAACTGCTTGGAAAATTGGAAGCTAGTGTGGAAGAAATTAGGGCTTGACCCATACCTAACACCACATACCAAGATAAGATCCAAATGGGTTTAAGATCTAGATATAAAGAGAGGTTTTGTAAGCAAGTTAGAGGAACGTAATATAGTTTACCTCTCAGACATGTGGAGATGGAATAAATTTATGTCCAAAGAAGATCTGGAACTCCTAATTGAACACCAGATGGATAATTTTGATTATATTAAGTTAAAAAGTTTCTGCACAAATAAAACTAACACAGACAGGATTAGGAGGGAAGCATCAAATTGGGAAATCATCTTTACATTTAATGGTTCTGATAAAGGCCTCATTTGCAAAATATATAGAGAATTGTCTCATACATATAAGAATCCAAGCCACTATTCAATATGTAAGTGGTCAAGGGATATGAACAGACAATTTTCAGATGATGAAATTAAAACCATCTCTAGTCATATGAAAAGTTGCTCCAAATCACTATTGATCAGAGAAATGCAAATTAAGACAACTCTGAGGTACCACTACACACCTGTCAGATTGGCTAAAATGACAAGAAAAGATAACGATGAATGTTGGAGGGGATGTGGGACAACTGGGACACTAATACATTGTTGGTGCAACTGTGAACGGATCCAACTATTCTGGAGAGTAATTTGGAGTTACGCTCAAAAAGTTGTCAAACTGTGCATACCCTTTGACCCAGCAGTGTTTCTACTGGGTCTATATCCCAAAGAAATCTTAGAGGAGGGAAAAGGACCCACCTGTGCAAGAATGTTTGTGGCAGCCCTTTTTGCAGTGGCTAGAAACTGGAAACTGAAGGGATGCCCATCAGTTGGAGAGTGGCTGAATAAATTATGGAATATGTATATTATGGAATATTATTGCTCTGTAAGAAACGACCAGCAGGATGATTTCAGAGAGGCCTGGAGGGACTTGCATGAACTGATGCTGAGTGAAACGAGCAGAACCAGGAGATCATCATACACAGCAACAACAATATTACATGATGATCAATTCTGATGGAAATGGCTCTCTGCAACAAAGAATTGTCTCAAACCAGTTCCAATTGTTCACTGAAGAAAGCCATATACACCCAGAGAGAGGGAAATGAAATATGGACCACAACGTAACATTTTCATGATCTCTATTGACATTTGCTTGCATTGTGTTACCTTTCTCTGATTCTTTTTTTTTTTCTTGTAGATACGATTTTTCTTGCATAACTTCTCAAGCATTTCAACATTATTAACATGTAGTGGACTTCCTGCCATCTAGGGGAGGGGAGGGGACTGGGGGTAGAATTTGTAATGGAAAGCTTTGTAAGGATCATTGTTGGGGAACTACCCATACATATGTTATACAAATAAAAAGCTTTAATTTAAAAAAAATGACTTTGAGGCAATTTGACTATTATAATTACCCAAATTAATGTAAAGTTCATATGAAGAAAGACACTATCTGTATCGAGAAAGAAGTGATAAGTTGAAGTATACATATAAAGAATAACAACACACACACACACACACACACACACACATACAAACACACCTAATCAGAGTCACCTCTGTACTGGGGGAATAAGGGGCATAGAAGGAAAAAATATATATTTCTGTGAAAATTTTGTTATATATTTGAAAGAAATAGCAATTATGCATAGTAGATTTACAGTTTCATGTGCCATAATCATCTTTTTATTGGACTATGTTATGGAAAGGTTTGGTTTATTTCATAATTTTAAAGAAACAGTAAAGTGAGTTACCAGTGAATTACTGCAACACTAAATATAGCTTATGAAGCCTTTACATGTTGTGATGTTCTGGGGTCAAATTTGAATGGAAGGAAAAGATAGGTTTAGATTGCATTTAGAAAATTATGCAACACTTTCAATTATCCCATGCTTGTCCACTGTTGTGAGCTCCCATCTTTTTAACAACCCTATTATCTAAATAATGCTTTGGAGTTAAATATCATGCAATAGAAGGATCTCAAAAGTTTTACATTTCCCAAATGATAATACTAATCCTATCACTAACACTATTTATTGTCATAATTAGCATAAAAGATGTCAATGACATTTAATCCTAGAAATGGAGGTAGACTTATCTAAGAAATATTTGAAAGAACCAGAATGAATCTTCTTTTTGTAAATAGATCTACTATGGTAGTGTTAATGCAAAGGCATGAACAATGGTAGTATCTTAATAAATGATTTGATTGATTTAATGACAGTCACAAAGGATAAGAAAGCTTGAATGGGGTTCTGATATTTAACAGAGAAAGGGTTTTTTAATGCCGAGATTGTGGCTCTATTTAACAATTAGATAATTTATCAGCAAATTATTCTTGGTTGAATTTAATTTATAGGCTATGGGTTTAACATAGATAGGAGAAGACCCCAAATAATCAGATTATTATTAAAGTTGGACAAGAGGAATGTGATAAAATTTCTATTGCAAACACCCTGCCAACTCAATACATTATTACTGAAACCACTAGAGCATTTGACTTACTGAGGCTGGTTACAGTTATATAATAGTCCAAAATTATTCCTGACAGATTAAGAGTAGACTCCATTAGCTAGTTAATGGATCCTAGCAAAGAGGCCACAGAAAGAACTATCCTGGAAATACGAGGGGAGGTGTGATGGTGAAGAGGGAGGGTAGGCAATGATCAATTAATATGAAGTAGATTGCTAGTCAGTGACTGACAATATAATCCTGGCACCAACTGAAAAAAAAAAGTTTAGTTGAATAAAAGTGAGGAAAAGGAGCAAAAACTAAACATAGAGGATCAATGCAGAAAAGAGAACTGTTTTTAGTGTCAATAGTCCTGGATTCAAGTTACACAGTTGACATTTACTTCCTTTGTGACCCTGGGCAAGTGACTTCATTGCTCTGAGCTTGAGTTTCCTCCTTTAGAAAAATGAGACAATTAGAATAGTTTCTCTCTGGGATCTTTTTGAGCTTTGTATTTATGATCTCATGATGCTGTGATCCACTACACCACTCCATTAAAGTAGGAGAAAATCCTATTTAATTATCTGAAACAATAAGAGAATTCATCACCTTCTGACACACCAGCTTTTCCACAAACTGTACAAAACTCTACAGAATGAATAGAACAAATAACAATGACTAGAAGTTTGATCAGTATATGTGTATGCTTGTTTCCTTTTCTGCAAAATGAAGGGATTGAACTCTCTAGGATCCCTTCTCATTCAACGTAGTAAATTACATAAAATAATTCTCTCCAGTGACTATATGAGAATGTAATATTCTATATTTTTCAGCCCCATGCTAGTATACACACACACACATATATATATAATGTATAGATAGGTAGATAGATACTTATATTTGGATTCCACTCTCCTTTTTTCTAAATTCAGTGACGTCTGCTACACTTTCTTGTTTTCATTTTGTTTATAGCCATACTATTTTCTTTAAACTTTCCTTCTTTACTTTCTTTTAGTCAATGGCAGTATCATAACCAGACTCTCAGCTTTTAGCTCCTTTGCTCCCTCCTGAGATAGATTCCCTTTTAAAATGTCAGGCCATTTGGTGCTACCTGTCATCTTTTAATATTGAAATTTACTCTCTTAAAATCTAGAGCATGTCAGAATATGCTTATAATTCCCCTATCTATTCATTAGAAATTCTGGGATGACATAACCAAAATTTCTCAAATTCTTCTCAAAATCCAAAATTTATTTTTCCCATTAGACTAATTCTATTTGTAGAATAGTGCCAAGCACTATCACCTAAGCCAGGGACCAACATAGTGACCTATACCAACAGGTCCTTACCAGAATTAAATAAGAACATAAGATCAGAGAACCAAGATCATGACCCACAATCACTAAGCAAATCATTTAATCTCTTCACAACATATCTCAGTTCCCTCATATATAAAAATACTGTTGTGAAGACAGCAGGGTATAACAGATGTCATGTTGCTTTAAAATACATTTAAAAGTCAATATAAAAATACAAACTATCATGATAACTGAGAGCCTATATGGTATAGAGGAAAAAAGATCTGGCCTTGATTCTAATGCGTCCTGTATTCAAGTGTTTCCTGTGATGCAAACTGCCTGTATGATTCTGAACAAATAACTTTCAATGCTGGAGGCCAGAGAGGTCAAATCTAGGGCTTACAGAAAAACTCCTGAATGCAGTTCAATTCAATTCAAACCAGTTAGGTACTGAAAAAAATATAATATAAATTAAAATGTTGTGTTTCTTTTTAAAGTCAATGTAGGAGCCTTTTCTTTTTAAGTTTAAAATTAAAGAGAAGATACTCCCCTGAATTGACAAATGGAGTTTCCTCATCGGATAGTTCTGTATGTCAAAGAAATCACAGGCCTTGTTATTATTTCTATCATGATTACTGTTTAGCTATTATACTGTGTTTATTCCACATGCACTTTTCCTTCTCTCTCCTTTCTCCTTCCTTCCTTGCTAATATTCTGATACCTAATCCTCTTCACATTAAATATGGATCTCTTTCTACTTATTCAGAAATTCATTTGTTCTCTTGTTTCCTCTACTTAAAAAAAAGATACATAGTTAAATTAGATCCCCTGTCCTAAATAAATGTGTGATAGTTTAATATACTTAATAGGTTCATGGACAGAATACACAACCTATCTAAGCCTCAGTTTCATTATGTGCAAAATGGGATAATATGACTTCTATAACCTAACTTGCAAGTTATAAATCCCAAAGTTTTATGTCCATAAGAGAAGCAATTATTCAATCAGTCAAAGAATTCACACAGAAGTAAAAGATGGGAGAATTCTAGTACTGAAGAAAATCACAATATTATTCTGGCAAAGGTTTCATGTGTTTCTAAATGCAGAAATCAGCATCCCTCTCTCTGAAATATGTATATTTCCTCAATCCTGTATTGAGTAGAATGGGGAAGGAAGGAGATAAGGAAAGAGGGAAGAACAAAGAAACTGTTTATCTTATCTCTGACAAAGGCAGCCATTTTTCCCTAAAATTTTCTCTTGAAATTCCTATATATAGCATAAATCTCATTTGTCTTATTGAGTCAGAAGCCAGGCAGAGGAAACAATAACAAGTGAAGCTCTGACTTCCTACCTGTCAATAGATCCTTTGGTAAGCCTAATTAGCAGTGCTTCAATGCTGTGGCCTGTAACTCTTTCACTACTGACCCTCTTATCAGAAACAACCTGCTTATCCAACTCAGCTAAAATTACCTGTCAAGCCCTAACATTTTGTTGCTTTCAAAGGGCATTGCAAAGGAGACAGCCTGCAAGTTTTAAAAAATGCAAGTGCTCACCAATTCATCAGATATTCTTTTCATTATTCAAATTACTGAGAAATTATCTGTTCATCTTTAAAATGTGCCCTTCACATCACTGTCACCTGGAAAGTGTTGTGAATTCAGTCAGGCATCCAGAAGAGGTTTTTTTTTTTCCCCCTGTATATTTCCTTTGACATTTGTTTTGCTTTCCAAATGATGATTTCATTTGAAAGCTTCAGAGATCAAATCTCTTTGAAAAAATATGAAATAAATGTTAGCTTGGGTAGAAATCATACCTATAGAAAACTAAAAGGATCCCTTTCATCCAAAGTTTTTGTTTGTTTTTGTTTTGTTCTGTTTAAAATTATCCAGGATTGTGCATGAAGGGAAGGGAGAAGAAACAGTCTACTGTTATCACTAATGGCCAACTCTGGGAGGAGGTTGGCAAGTCATACTTATTAACTAAGGAATAAGGAACTTAGCCAGCTGTGTGACATGTGTACATAAATGATTCATTGTCATAAAAGGGTCTTCATTGTTCAGGATATTCCTGATTATTGTTACCTCTAGTGCCTTCTCTTTGTTTGTTATGGCCAATTTATCCTTTATATACTTTGTTAATATATAGTTGTTTGCAGACTGTCTCCTCCATTAGATTATGAGTTCTCAGAAAAGAGCAAGAACGGTTCTTTACATTTGTTTGTTTGTTTTTTTCTGTATCTCCAAAACTTAGCACAGTGCTTGTTACAAAATAGGTCCTTTATAAATGTTTGTTTAGTGATGGACTAATATAGATAGTTACAATGGATTCATTGGACAGAGCAACATAAGAATAATGTCAGATATCATGAAATGTCAATAACAATGTTTTAACCATGTGAACATTGTAAAGACTCCTGTGACTTACCTTTTGTACAATGAATGTTTCTGGCCAACTTGAGTTCCATTCAGTATAGAAATGGTAGGGGGTGAGGGTAAAGCAGAGTTTAAATATCAGTAGCTAAATATAGATAAATGACCACTGAGTAATTAGAGATGCATTCCAGGCTCTTTTCTTTTTGTCCTTCCTCTCTCCCACTATTTTTCTTACCTGTATTTTTTCCTGTCATCACTATTGCATTCTATCTTATCTAGTACTATATACTTCCAACCCACTATGCTCATAGAGTGCAACATCTCTATTTATATGTCTATGTCTCTGTTTTTGTCCCTCTATTTCTGCCTTTGTCTTTGTTTTCTTCTCATCCAATCCTCTCTCCTCTTCTATGTTTTCTCTATGTGTCTCTCCTATTTTTCTCTCTCTTTCTTGTATTTTTTTTCTCTTTCTTTGTTTCTGTTTTTCTCTGTCTCTGCTCTTTTTTCCCTCTGTTTTGCTACCTTTCTCCTCTTCCTCCATCTTTCCCCTCCCATAAAGTGCTTTACCTTCTTTAGCATTTTTATTGTTATATAAAATTCGTCTCTTTAATACAAATTTGTGAAATGGATGAAGCATTTGTCTTGAAGTCAGAAATATTTTGATAGGAATCCTACTCTTGACAAATACTACTTGTTAGACCATGGGTAAGACATATAACATTTGAATGTCTTATGAAATTCTCTAAGAATGTCAGTAATATAATGCCAGTCTTCATTTATGGTGGAAGTTTCCATGTGGAAAGTTCCCTAAATTGATGAATTGATTTTTAGCTCAATTTTTTGAAAGCTAGAAAATTTTGATAAATGTAATGTATTTCATCTGTCTTTTCTCTGTACAGTAGCACATGGGGTCAGCAAACTAGACCCTTAGGCCAAATCAGGAATAATGTCTGTTTTTGCATGGTCCATAGTAAAAAAAATAATAATGTCTGCTGTTGTTGATAATTTTGCATTTTAATGTCTAATAAAACTTCATTGGCTTTTGGAGCACAATTTAGCAATTATCCAAGCGGCAGGTTCTATTTATGTAGGGTTTTTTGTGTTTGTTTTTAATTTCCTAAGGTGCAGCAAGCAGGTGAAACCTTGAGTTTGGCATGCAATGACCTTACCCTCTGGCAAAGTATATTCTCTGGACCAGTACAAGTTGTTCATTAAAGGATTTAGCTACTCTTTTTTCCAAGGTCCATCATAATCTGTGCTCCTTGTAAGTGGTTGGTACTATATTCCTGTTTCCATCACACAGATCTGGTCCTGCATCCCATGGAATAATCACAACCCCAAAACTGGAGGCAATGACTGTTCTTCAAGGATCTAAGAATGCCTAGATTGTTCCAAAAAAATGTCAACCATAAGAGCTGTCTCAAGACTTAAGAATTATTATGTAATAGTCCAACCATTTGTGTTAACATGCTTTACCCAGCATTTTAAAACCTTCTTCTCAGGAAAGGAAGAGTAGGACTTCTGTTCTTCCAAGTCATTTTCCTCACTCTGAACTAAATTAAAACTAAATAAATAAATACATAAATAAATAAATAAATAACTTTGTGTCCAGACACACTGGAAGTTTGTGTGAAGTTTGCTTTGTTTTGCTCTGGCCATTCCTGTTAGTGATGGTGCAGTCTGGACTACATTCAAAATTCTGTTGACACTCTACTTAAATATGACTTCTGACATATTGTTTGTGTGACCCTTCAAAAGTCATTTCTTCTCACAATGCTTCAAGACATTTCCCCAAACTCCAAGTACAAACTTGGAGTCAGTCAGGGACATTGCTAAGGCATTTGTGAAACTGTCATACCTTTCAACATAGGCTCTAAACATATTGAGCACACCTGAACTTATCATGCCAATGAAAATGTCACTAATATTGAATAGTGTTTAGCAAATAAATTTCATCCTTTCAGAGAAGAGAGGAAATGCCAAATTTAATTAATAAGAAACAATTGATTTATTTGTACTTTTAGGGGAAAGTGCTGAAAGGAGTTCTAGAAAGTGGTACCTTTTAATAATTAGAAGAATTCATCTTTTAAAATATGGTGGTGAATGATTTATATTTCTGAGAAACACCAAAATAAGTCAGCATTAGCAGCCCTCAAGAGTTGGGTATATGATCTTATAAATGGAAATGTAGAGAGTTTAAAAGTGAACTCTCTCTAAGGAGGGTACAATTTTTTTTTGTATTACTCAGTGCCATGTTGGTACTTAGAGCTATATTTATCAAAAAGAGTAACCTCACTATTTAGTAAGATTGATATTCATATTCAAATATATGTATATAATGTACCTTTTTAATTTATGTTCTTCATTCTCAGGCTTATGTTTAGCTATGTAGGTAAATTGACTGTATCTTCAGTTTTCATAATTGCTAGTTCATATTCAGGCCAGAACCTTTGGGCAGGGAATAGGGAGAATATGTCTACATTTGAGAGAAATAAAAAGGAATGGAGTTCAGTAAAAGAGACAGAAAAATAGGCAGAAAAAAGAACACTCATTGAAGCCAAAGGAGAAGCAGAAACTCTTACTGTAGAATGTAGAAAGAGTATTTACTTCTATCCAAAGTAGAAGAGAGTGTTTAACAGGAAAACATTACCAGGTTTGCTTCTCCCTCTGATACAATTGTTTCATCAAATACTGGGAATGTGAAGAATTTATGATCTCCTAAGTTCCTGGTAAGATTTATATACTGAAGAACATAGAAATATTGTTTAAGTACTCCTAAAGTACTTAATTTGCTGGTTGCCCCTGATTAGTTGATTCTCAAATATGAGATGAAGCAGTTGTAAATTTGAAAAACTAAACATATTAAACTTGCTTAGTATTTTCTTTGTCTTATTCACATAGCATTCTGCCTTGTGTACATTTGTGTAATATTTCAATGTATTTCATGTCTGACTAGACATGAAGTTCCTTGATGGTAAAACCGAGTTATCATTCTAAATTGTTAGGTATAGTAATGGAGAATAAATGCTAGTTGTTTAATTATATAAATAAATAAAACATCTTTAACAACATTTTCAATATTTACATATATTCAACCTTCATTTATTCATTTAGGTATTCATTGATTTGTACATACATACATATATTGATCGATTCATTCTTGTATTTTTAAAACTAAGTCTCTTTATTTTCCCCAGAGTACAAATGCAAGGTTACATAATCCAGTCTGATTGATTCATTTCTAACTAGGACCAGTTTTCTTCTTCTTGGGCTCTCTGATGTCCTACCTTTATCCACACCCCATATTCTGGATGAAAATTACTCAAGATATTAATAATGTATGTAGTGCAGCCATTTAGTACTACTCACTACAGCTCAGAATCTGAAGAGATCAGTCTTCCTGGTAGCTTGGTTTCCATAATCATCTTCAGTTGTCTTGATCTATATTTTGGCACTGATTCATATAATTCTGGAGAGGAAAGTGCACAGCCCTCCCTCACATAAATCCAATTCTCTTACCTATCATGGCATCACCACCCTGATGGCATGGTCCTTTTCCAGGATAAGGGACAAACAACAACCTCTAGTTTCCCGGAGTATTATCATCACTCCATTTCACATTCAAATTCTAATATTTTGCTCAAAAGTTTTAAAGTTGACTTCCATCCTTCCCTCTGGGGATGTGATTTTAGGAAACATTCTGTTGCAAATAAGTTCTACAATAAGTTTTATCTATATAATTCCAAACATCACAGAATCAGAAAAAAATATTTAGCTATTTGGTTCTGGATTTAAACATAGTAGATGTGACATTCAATTTGAAGATATCTTCCTTTAGACCATATTCCTAAATTATAGAGAAAATAATTGAAATCTGTTAAAATATTTTCTATCATTGCTTTAAAGACTAGTATGAATGAAATATAGAAAATTATTTTATATTATAAAAAGCAATTATTATAAATTAAAGTGACTTTAAAGCTGGGCTTTAATATGAATTTATATAAAAAATAAACCCAGTTAATATACAATAAAATTAGATGAAAATTACTTAAGCTATAAATGTAAATTGTATTGTTATTTGCATATAAAACTTGTACTTTTATTGCTCTGAGACCATTTAGGCTTTGTTATAAATTATTATAGTGAGAATTAATTTGCTTTCACAAATCAGAAATCTATTGTATTTATTAAATGCTCTCTGGTATTATTAGTAATTTTAAATTAAGTTCCTCAAAATTATATAGCAACATTCTATTTAATATATTAAGAATGAATAAAGTTATAAGGTTGAACAGAAATATAATCATAAAACAAGGAATGCGTGTTTATCTGTGTATGTATAATATATGTAGGTATAACTATATATATACATATATATGAAATATTCTATTATGTAATTAAAAGAAGATAATTCATTTGACAATTTCAACAGACTCTTGGCATTTAAATTCAATAATAATTATTTGATAATAAAGTTATAGTTAATTTATTAATAAGTATTTCTGCAAGGGATTTGATATAGGTAAGGTTAGTTATCTACTATTATAATGTACCTAATTAAGTGAAACATAGAAACCAAGAGGCAAAATAATATTCAAAAAAAGAATTCTGACATTGATACAAGGATGTTTTAAATTTTGTCTCATATTTATTTTCAAATAACATTTTATTTTTCTTTATTATATGTAAAAACATTTTTAGCATTCACTATGTTTTTTAAAAGTTTTAGTTCTAAATTCTGCCCACTATCCCTCTCCTTTCCTCTCCTGAGATAATAAATAATGTAAAAGAAGTTATACATATAAAATCATGTAGAACAATTCTCATGTTATTCATTTTTAGGAAGAAAAGTACAAGAAAGGAAAGAAAAAAAGAGGCAGGGAGAGAAGGAGGGAGGGAAGAAAGAAAGAAAGAAGGAAGGAAGGAAGGAAGCAAGGAAGCAAGGAAGCAAGGAAGGAAGGAAGGAAGCAAGGAAAAAGAGAAATAGTATGCTTTGATCTATATTCAGACATCATCAATTCTTTCTCTGGAGGCAGAGAACATCTTTCGCCAGGAAAGCTCTAGGATTTTTATTTAATTTTATTTCTTTTCTTTTTAATTTGTGAAATAAAACAAGCATTTCCATAATACAGTAGAATTCTAAAACAAAAAGATGATTATACATGAAACTGCAGGTCTATTACTTACAATGTGCTAGTCCTTTTCAATATATAATAAAGTTATGTAAATTCCTTTTTTTCTTTTTTTTCTTTCCTCCCCACACCCTGGGATAGGCTACCATTAAACACACACACACACACACACACACACACACACACACACACACACTGCTAAGTATAAAATCACTCTATGAATACTTCAATTTATCAGTTTGTTCTTGTTTTGGATCATTGTATTGCTGAGGATAGTTATCATTCACAGTTGTTCATAGAACAATTGTGTAATTACTCTGTGCCATCTTCTGGTTCTGCTCAATTCATTCTGTATCAGTACATGAAAATCTTACCTGTTTTTTTTTTCTGAAACTATCCTACTCATTATTTCTAATATCACAATAATATTCCGTGACCAGCATTCCATGTTGTGTCATGTCATACAATATACAAGAATATTTATAAATCATGTAATGCTTTCACAAAATAAATAATTTCTTATTTGTATTACTACAAGTAATTCAGAGGGACTATTCAAGGCATTTATTTGTTTACTTTCAGTTTGCATCTATACCACTTCAAATGCATTTTTATAATCCAAGAATCTATCATTTTACAATACTTCATATTTCAACTCTCCAGACACATATATATAAGATAAGTAAATGACTGGAAAGACATTAATTAAATTCTTAGTGTGGCTCAAACCCTGAGATAAGCCATGGAGATCCAAATACAAAAGAAAAGCAATCCCTATCTTCAAGGAGGTTACATTTTAATTGTGAAATCAAATAGATGTGTGTTTACCAAATAGGGACAATTTCGTTTCTATTGTGAGCAGGGTCAAAGGGGCCCACATTATCCAGGAATAATTGCCGAGATCATTTTATTCTGGAGGATTTCCATAAGGAAACTGAGGGCAATTTGACATAGGAGAATAATGGTAATGAATTATTGCTGCAGGTCAGATTAGTGTTATTAATATGCTGCTGAGAAGAGGGGAGGAAGGTCACTAAATGACTAGCCTATTGGTAATAAGATTTTTCTGAGCTTAGTTAGAAAAGATATGATATTTTGTAGTGGAAATGTTATGTTTCGAATAAGACTTGAATCTGAATCACTTTCTTTAAATTTCTAAGTACTTCATACTATTTTTAAATGGTAAAATGCAGAAGTAAGGTGTTTGAAGAGAAGATTCCAAAAGAATTGATATGGAAAGGAATAGAAATAGTTACATTAAAAATGATAGTTTGACCGATTTGTGAAGTTTTCCATGCAGAGACAGTATTTCATATATAGTTAATCTATTTTTAATTTAATTATGCGTCTCTTTCATTATTTTTATATTGCCTATCAGACAAATGCCTACCTGGGTGCTTTATAATTAAAACATAATTGAATTTCTAATGGCTCAAAAACCAATAAGCATTTCATAGTCAAACTATTCATAAGTATTTTTTAAGAATGTGAATTGAGGAGAAATGTAATATGAAGTTTCATTCTATCTCTTTTGGGTATCTTCTCGTACTTTTGTTTTAATTGTTTGCTTCAGGAGATGCCATGTGATGTTTACAGGGTTAGGAAATATCTACAATTTTTCATAAATAGTAATAGTAGAAGTCTTCATCATCTTCATAAGTGTAGTACTAGTAAGTGGTAATAGTATTACCACTATTGTTACTAATAATAATGATAACAGTAACAATAACTAGCATTTATATGGTGCCTTATTATTTTTAGGGTATATTATTTTATTTTAATCTCACAGCCACTCTAAAACATCCTTATTTTGAAGATGAAAAAAATGAAACCTAGTTTAAGTGACATAACCAGCATCACAAGCCAGTGAGTAACTAAGGCTCAATTTGAACTCAATTCTTCCTGACTTCAAGTACAGTGTTACATTCACTATGCCACCTCTTTCAACAAGATTCAACAAACAAGCAAGATATTAATTTGGCCTTGTCAACTAAGATTCTATTATGGGAAAAACTTGAAACAGTTTTTAAAATTTTTATAAGCAATAGATCACATATGTTATATAGAATTTTAGACAAAAAGTCTACATACTCATCTATATTTAATACAATAATGACTAAAGTTGAGGCATTTGTTTTCACAGGTTTCTAAATGATGTTATGTATAATTATGTGAAAGACAAAATTAGCAACTAAAGATGAAAATGAACAAAATAATTTTATAAATAAAAATGTGGGTCTTCTGTCAATAAACTAATTCTGATAATAAGTTGAGATAATTTTTGCAGTACCAACCTTAAGTAAGTTAGTAGTTCTAAAGCACTGCATAACATATTCTCACTTACCATAATTTCTGAAGTTCTCATTTTCCACATACTATAGCCCAAAATATATTTGTTAAAGAAAATCCTTATAACAAATATTGAGCTATGCAATGTTCATTCCAACATTCATGAGTATGTTTCCATCTTTGATGAAATTCATTGTCTTTCTGGTAAATGAGTAGAATGATTCTCCTTTGGAATTATAGCTTGTTTTTCATATATCAAAGTTATATAGTCTCTCTGAATATATTAAGATAATCATGTGGATTTGGATTTAGGACTTTAATATGATTAATTATGTGACTTCCCTAATATTGAACCAACATTACATCTCTTGTACAAATCATGTCATGTATATACAAATCATAATGATTGCTTGGATTAATGAAGTCCATTTGACAGGACTTTGTTTTAAAATTTTTAATATTTGTTAAAGTGAAGAACCAAAAATGTGTGTGGCATTGGTTCTATCTTCTTTCTGAGTTTTTTGTTGTTATTGTTTTTGTTTGTTTTTATTTTGATAGAATTCCCCTGTAAATCCATCAGGACCAAGTATTATTTTCTCTACTGCTCCTTTTTAGTATTTCATTTATATATGTAAATTTTTCTGAGATTTTATTATTAAGATAACTATTTAGTCTACACTTATTTGGTGTATTTTATGTTTTTGAAGGTAGATAGTCCTCAAAGTTATTTTTCTTTGCACTTTTATTATCATTATACTAACTATTCTGCCTCATATTGCTTCTATTTTGAATTAGTTCAGATAACTCTTACTAGTTTCCTCTAACTCTTCTTTATAATTTCTTATGGTTTAACAATCCTGGAGTACTTTTGTATATTGTTTTGTTGTTGCCATTTCTTGTAGAAAGCTACCCCTTAATTGAATTACATTAATTCACTCTACTTATAAAAGCAGCTGTTTTTTTTTAATAGACTCTTTAGTATTTATTCATTTTTCCATTTTTTTTCACCTTTGGCAATATGATAGGTGTGATATCAAACCAGACTTGCTTTGTTGCTTCTAAATATCAATGATTTTAACCATTGTTTCCTATGGTGGTTGAGAGCCCACATTTCTTCCTTACCAATTCATATCATTGAACTAATTGTCTTATAAATTTGAATGCATTCTTTATACAACTTGTAATAAGACCCTTGTCAGCAAAGATTTTCCCCGCGTTACCCATTTCCTTCATAATTTTAATAATATTGGATTTATTTGTGTGGATTTAATTTTTATTTATTTAATTTTAGGGGCTTTTCCCAACATTTTTATGAATAAAATTTCTTTCTAATCTTCTTTAGTTTTTATTTGGTCATGATCTCTTTTCTCCTCCCACCCATAATTTCAGAAACATCAATTTCCTCAGAGAAAAACAGCATCCCATGCCCAAAACGTAAGTAAAGATTTTCAAATCTTAAAAATTGTGTTTTTCTTTTTAGTGTACATTGTTTTAAGCTCCATGAGTGATATAATTATGTATTATTCAAACTTTTTATCTCCTCCAATGATCAGCACAATGCTATGCATACAGTAGATATTTAATAAATGTTTCCTGAATTGATTTGTATTATTTTACAATTATGTTTTCTCAGGAAAACACCTGTGAAAGATATGAATTTAATTTTAATAGGATCCCTTTATAAAATTTGTCAAATTTCCAGGTAAATATTTAATATATGTAATTCATACTATTTATTTTATTTATATTAATTACAGTGAATATTAAAAGTTCTATAAAATACAAATAAAACTAAGATTATTATTATTAAGGTTAAATGAGGATAATATATTCAAGGAATTTTACAAAACATAAAGCCTTATATAAAGGTTAACTGTCCTCATCATCACTGTTATTACTATTATTTCTCATTCTTAGCAGTAGACAAACAAGATTATTCTTTTTCCTTTTTTTTAACATCTCTTTTCCTCTAGCCCCAAATTCCCTCATTCAATTTATGGCTTATTTTTTTCACCTTTTAATGAGTGTTATTTATTCAACAGATTGGGAAAGTATTTGCAGTTTGAGGATATCTCAAGGCACTTTAGAGTAGATATCCTGAACCATCCTAATTTTCCATTAAAATGCAACAGGATTTTTGTATAGAACTTTAACCATATATTCATACTTTTTGTAGAATGCATTTTGTATCAATAGTGAAGAATAAGTCTAAAAATAGCAAATGGTAAGTACATAAGAAAGGGGACAGGAAAATGCATGCAAAGATAATGATGGGGACAGGAGGGAATGATTTGGAAAGGCTTCATAAAGAAAATAATACTTGAAGGATTTTTAATGAAGGGCTAGAAATTCAATAGAGTGAATGTTTAGCTTAGTCAAAACACCTAAGAATAGGTCAAGGGATTGTGAGTTCATATACTTAGATTGAAGAGACTTCAGCCATCCTCTAGTTGAAATCTATCATTTTATAGCTAAGGAGTATCAAACTCAGGGAGATAAAAGGAGAAAAAAAAGAGAGAGAGAGAGAGAGAGAGAGAGAGAGAGAGAGAGAGAGAGAGAGAGAGAGAGAGAGAGAGAGAGAAAGAATGCTTCAATCTATGTTCAGACAGAATTAGTTCTTTCTTTAAGACTTATTCCATCATAAGTCATTTCGAGTAGTTGTGGATTATAGTACTGTGAAGAATAGCGAAGTCATTTACAACTAAGCATCCCAGAGCTTTTACTTTGTACACTGTACATTTCACTTTTCTTGAGATCATGGAAGACTTTCCAAATTCTTCTAAGATCATTCTTCTCATTATTTGCCATAGAGCAATATTCCATCATAATCACAATTTATTCAACCATTTCCCAGGTAATGGGCATCCCCTCAATTACTAATTTTTTTTGCTCTGAAAAGAAAGCTGGTATAAATATTTTTATACATATAGGTCCTTTTCATTTTTTTCAAAAATCTCTTTTGGTATTCATGCTTAGTAGTAGTACTGTTGGGTCAAGGAATATGCATGAATTTGTGGCCCTTTGGCCATAGATCATATCTCTTGATCATTTATCAAGTGGAACATATCTTTTACTTTTTTATAAATTTGACTTGGTTACTTCTATGTTTGAGAAATGAAACCTTATCACAGAAAACTTCCTTCAAAATACTTTTTTACAATTACTACTGTGAATTGTATTTCTTTCTCTCTCTCATTTCATGCTGTCCCTTTTCAAAAATGTTTTGATATTGACCACTCTCCCCCCAAATATGCCCTCTTTTCTATCACCTCCCCTCTTCCCTTATTCCATTTTCCTCTTGCTTTCCTGCAAGTTAAGAGAAATGTCTATACTCCTATTTAGTGTGTATGTTATTTCCTCTTTCAGCCAATTCTGATGAGACTAAAGTTCACTCATTGTCCCTCTCCACTTCTCCTCTACCTCTTTCCCTCCACTATAAAAGCTTTTTTTTTTTTTTTTTT